>CAEFZX010017063.1:0-26105 GCA_903066825.1 Alfaro cultratus
ACTTTGCACACTCTGCATTCTCTTGATGAGCTTCAAGAGGTAGTCAGTCACCTGAAATGGTTTTCACTTCACAGGTGAGCCCTGTCAGGTTTTTTTACAATCTGATCTACAATTTCCATAGTCATGAAAATAAAGAAAACCCATTGAATGAGAAGGGTGTGTCCAAACTTTTGGTCTGTACTGTAAGTAAGTCAAGCTGACAGGTGTTTGCTGCCAGGCTGCCATTTGTTTAGAAAGGAAGAGTGCACTGGTAGCAGAAAGCTACCATTGCACTGGTAATCTATGGGTACTCAGGATGTTGAAATGAGGATAGTTGGCATACTGAGGATAGTTAGCATAAACTCAGCAAGATTAGACAGTATGAGGTTGGAAAATTGTGGGCTGGTCCAATGAGTCACAATTTCAGCAGGGATATTCAAATGGTAGGGTCAGAATTTGGTGTAAATATCAAAGTTTGAATTCATCTTCTCTTGCATCAACAGTTTAAGTTAATGGTGGTGGTGGTGTATTGGAGATAATTTCTTGGTACCAAATGAAGATTGTCTAAACAGCATAGGCATATAATATTATTTCTGACCATGTTCTTTATGAGCATAACATATCCCTCTTCTGACGACTTCTTCCAGGAGGATAAAGCTCAGTGTAACAACGCCCAAATCATCTCAAACTGTTTTGAACATCACAATGAGTTATTCAACTCCAGTTTCCTCCACAGTCAACAACCCTCAATCTAAGAAAGCACCTTTGGGATGTGGTGGAACATGAGATTTGCATCATGAATGTGCAGCTGACAAATCTGCAGTAACTGCATGATGCTGTCATGTTAATATGAACCAAAATCATGGTTTTGGCACCTCAATGAATCTTTGCCACAAAATGTGTACCTAATAAAATGGCCAGCATGTGATTTTTCTAATAACTCACCAGGACGCATCTATTGTATAACCTGCTGCCAAATCATGTAGCACTTTATCAATCATTGTTGATGTTTCAAGCAAAAAGCAAGAACAAAAAAATGAAGCTTTTGGTCTAGATTGTTAATGCTGGTTGTTGACAAGCCGTCAATCTTTTCAAGTCTGGCAGGCAGCTGGTGAGCACAGATGTTTGTTCAAACTGTTGACCCCCTGCAGCCTGAGACTTTGAAACTGAGGGTGTGAGCCAATGCAAGGCTTGGCACTGTTTTGTGTCCTCATTAGAACCTGAAGTGTGAGGAGGTGACTTTGTTACAGCAGGAAAAATGATGACGCAGCGGTCCTTTTTCCATTTTCTGAAATCTTTGCATAGTACCTGACACTAAGGGTCTGACAAGCCAGCAGGGAAAAGAAAAAAAAAAAAAAACACATTCTGCAAATTTCCTCTCCTGGGACAGGGGATATCGCACGATACTGACTACATGGATACCCTTAACAGTCACTGCTGAACCTGATCATTATACCCCATCTATAGTCTGAATCCTGTGTGGGTTACACAAACTATTTCCTAGAACTTTTAGAGCGATTCAGCATTACTACTGAAGTGTGTGAACAGTTTTCTCATCCTTAGTTGTATGCCTATATTCTTTGCAGTGTGACTCAGGGGCTATGGATAATTGCACTGCAACATACATCACAGTACACTATATATTTAAATGATGTGCATTATTATTATTATTATTATTATTATTATTATTATTATTATTGCAATCACTGATCTGCACCTACTGTACTATATTAACCAGAATGCACCGTGCATGCTTGTTTGAGCAAATATCATAACATGCAGATTTGAGGATTATCTGCTGTTATCCCTGCCTCGGACACGCAAGTACGATGCAGTGCATGTGTTGTAAATTCTATTTATATACTGTTTTGCACTGATTTCAAGCCCAAAGTAGCACAACATAAAATGATGTCAGCATTCATGTGTTTTTTTTTATGTATGTTAAGATATGATGTGGCAGAAAAAGACTAAATTAAAGATGGGATTTCACTTAATCGTACAGTAGGATCTGTTCTAAAGAAGGCTCCAAACAGGGACTTGTGCCTATACAACCAGTCCAAATGATAAGTCAGCCATCTTTATAAGTAACAAAATCACATTCATGAATCCCATTGTATGCCCATGTTATTTTGGATAATGTCCACCTTACTAAATATTATTGAACAGCTGTAAAATAAATAATATATTATTGTATGATGTAAATAGTATTTTTTACTCTATCATTTATTTATGAGATTCTGTAAAACAATAGATTATGCTTGTTTTGAAACTATGAAAGCAATAAATGAAAAAGTGTTGAAGTTGTGTCTTTCACTTTTTATTTTAAATTATTAATTTTCTCTGTTTCTCTGTGTTCTGTGACATGTTGATTTATTCTATTTTAAAAACAACATCATCATTGTGTTATTTCAGATTAAATTTGATGCCTAAATGGTATGTATTTAAGTTATTTTTTGGTTTTTTGTTTTTTTTTTGCTTTGATATGGATTAATAAGTCAGCCTACTTTTGATCTTAAGTGCCTAAATAAAACATATGTATAAGAAAAAGAATTAATTCCAAAGTAAATTCCTGGAGTCTAAATTGAGTTTTCAAACCACAATATACAGTCAAGGAAAAAAGTACAGAATTCTTTTTTTCATTCAAAAGGTTTTATGTATTAGGGCATGAAGGTGCATCTTGCTAAATTACACAAATACTAATAAATTTTAACTGCTTCTTTAAAAGTCAAAAAAAAAAAATTCTGAAAATTTGAATATAATGAAAGACGGGTTTTGTGCAGGAATGTCATGCAACTGTCTACACAGCAATAAGCAATACAGCTGATTTCACAATTTTCCACCAGACAGTAACAAAGTGGACAGGTAATCCACAAGCAGTAATTTCTAAAACCGGCTGCCTGTCAAAGGGAAGTTGAGTGGAAGGAAAATATGGAGTACAAAAGGCTGCTAAAGGTAAAAGGGATAACCAAAGTCTTGGGAAGATTTTGAAGCAAAACCCATTCAGGCGTTTTTGGAAGAGATTTGCAAGACTTGAAATGCAGCTATAAACAGACATATCCAAGATATGGAATATATCTGCTGCAGTCCTTCTGTAAAGTCACTCCTAAGCCAAACACAATGTAAGAAGAACCTTACTTTACAGAAAAAGCACTTTACACTGCACTGTTCTGTAAATTGAGATTGGATAGCCTTAAGAATTTATATAATGTAAATGCTCTAAGCACACCACTTTCTTTGTCATTAATCTATATACGAGTATCTCTTTGCAGTTAATAAAAGAAAAAATATATATATTACCTCCAGTCATATTCCTTCTTATTTATTGAGACGCACCTGTATATGTAATGTTGAAAGTGTTTCATAAATGTGGTTTGTATCTCACTGTTATCAAACAGTGACATCTAGTGGCCACTTTCAATATTAATTTGTTTTTTGGGAAAACGAAAGTAAACTGAGTTTTGTTTTCCAGGGTAAGTGTGAATCGTCACACTGGAAAGGCTGGGACTTTTAATTTGAGTCGGAGTTGTTGTCGCTTGGATTATCGGACACTCCAGTCACGATGGCTTCTGATAATGATGAGATACATGAACGTTGCATTGAATACTTAAGACCGAGACTCAAGCAGATTATAAAGGTAGACGAGGTACTACAATATTTACATTTAGAATCTGGACGAAAGGAGCAGATCAGCCATAAACTGAACACGGACGGCAATGAATCGGCTACGGATTTGCTTATCAGTGTGGTTCTTGAGAGGCCACATCCAGTCGGCTGGTTCAGGGCCTTCATTGATGCGTTGATTCATGGAGGCAGCGCTCACGCTGCTGACTACTTGCAGTTAAACCCCCCAGACCCTAAAGTGGAGGAGGAGAATGACTGCTATGTCTTGTTAATTCAGATATGTACTCCCAGTCTGGAGGACATGAAAACAGAAGAAGTGCTGACTCAGTGCTTAGCTCAAAGTCTCCTAACTGCTGCGGACCAAGAGAAGGTAAGCGAAAAATAAAAAATAAAAAAAATGAGAATGGGAAATGTCAAATTCGCTGTTAGTTTGAAGTTAAAATTAATGTTATCAGTCTTTTGTTTTGTATTGTTTTATCTTATATGCTAGAATTCAAAGCAATCTATAAATTAAATTGTTTTTTATCAAATATTTCAAATTGAGTTAATATGTGACCACAAGATGGCAGTATTGAATGCACATGGAAGTCCACCACCTCTAGTTAATGCGATTTCTCCTCCTACCCTCAGGTTGAGAAAAGTCACATAAACCCAGTTTATTTTGTTCAAAATCTAGATTTTGGCTGAAAAAACAAACCACGGAAATAAACATGGAGCGCGTGAACTTCTGAGCAGGATCGTGAGATGCCGACCTGGCTGGTTCTCTGAATTTCGGGAAATTCTGCGTGTCACTGAACACAGACACCTTTATGAGCTAATTGGAGGATCACCTGAGTGTAAGAAACAGAGTAAGTGTCTAACCTTCCTCTGCTCCTGGAGAGCACAATTGTTGAAGGAAAGGCGATGAGGCAAAGTCTAGGCACCGATATTTCAGTGGGATTTAGGGAGATTTGGGAGTGTTATGCATCTCAGTAATTACATGGATTGCAATACTGTATCCCTAATTCAGTTTCTTGAGTAATTTCCCATTAGCAAATGTTTATTCTATTGAGTAATTTTGCTAAAACTGTAACTCTATACAGAGTTTCTGTTTCTGAGCTTCATTTTGATATAATGTAAAGATGGAAACTACATTTAATTATTTTTGGGATTTTCAGATGTAGCAGCAGAAGAGGAGAAACCGGCCGAAAGCTGTCAGAGTGAGGAGCCCATGGAAATCAGCGGCACCGAGGAATCTCAGGATGATGCCACAGGTCTTACAGAATATGTCTCCTCAATGTATAATGCAATTAATTTAAATCTTATATACATTTTTCTATAGGTTTTTGTAGGAGCTGGAGAAGTCGCTAAATTAATCAACTTAATGTTAAGCTTCAAAGATTCTCCATCTTTGTCTTGCATCACAATTGCTGTTAAACCCAGACTTTTATGTACAGTGTATATAGAGACATATACATTGTATATGTCTCTTTATACAGTGTACATGTATAAAGAGAATTTTTCCTCTGTTCCTTTAAATTGAGACTAAACTCTTTCTGGTTTAATTCATGTAGGATTACCAAAACTATTTCTGTAGACAGTTTACATACATGTTCTCAGTAGTTGATAGCATGGCCTTTTAAACTAGATTTTCTTTTCCTTCTGGAATAATGGTCAGTTTCTGTCTTTTTACTCCATATCAGTAAATAACTTGTTTTGCACTCTCTTACCAGATTTTGCGTGCATCTTCACAAAGTTTTTTGCTGTTTCTCTAGGCTCGAGTCACAGATTTTGCACATTCTTTATACTTCTTGTTCCTCTGGTTGATTTTCTTAATGTCATGAAAAGAAGCAACATGTTTTAGATGTTGCTCTAAATGACATCCACATGTGTTCCTCCTATAATTCAGAGGTCGTAAGCATAGAAAAACCATGACATCTTGGTCTTGGTTTCCCAATTTAAAAATGCATGTAAACTTTTCAAGAATACAGTATGTTCTTTCAGTCATTAGTTCTTCCATTACATTTTAGGAGAGAAGATAATGTTTGCCACCATGAAAGGGCTGTTTGCTTTCATGGCAGCAAACAACCCTGAAGGAACACTTTTTTTTCCCACATGGCTCATCTTCATTTCTTCAGGAAATTACAATCAAAACATTTCTGTTAGTTATGCTGTACTAACTTATTCTTCATTGGCTGTTGTGCAAGCTATTAGGTTGTAAGTTATTTTATGTTTGATTCTGTGCAGGAATTATCTGAAATCTGCTGCTTTTCATAAGTGCATTTTGAGTAATTTTTTTTTTTTTTTGTTTTGTTTTGTTTTTTACAGATCTGTATTTAAGCACTGACCTGTCCAAATCCATGGATAATTTGCATCCAGGTGGGACTCATTTACCCTCACTCACATTCTTATTGTTATAATTCTATAAACTCTTGTTAATCCCAGAATGTGTTCAGTGAAACCTAGACCACCTGGCCTAAATTAGCACAGGTATTTGTCAGGAAAATGTGTGTTTGGTCTCTATTTTGTATTCACCAGGCATAATGAGATTAGCTGGAAGATTGTTGTGGAATATTTCAATGCCTTTTGGCGTGGCAATAAGTTCCATGTGTGAACTCTGAAGAACCACAGAGAGGTTGCAGAGGACGGAGCGCAGTGGTGCTTTAAATGAAAACCACATGCTGACTCAGTATTAGCAGATTGAAAAGGAATCTGTGGACTGTAGCCTTTAGTTAGCTTTCTATGCATGCTTTGTCTTCTTCAGTTTTACAGGAGGGTGGAGTTAAGTTAGGTTGTAGTGTCCTGTATCTGTCATCAGCCAAGAGGTGGCGCATATTCTGTACAAAACATCACTCTGACGAACTATTTACATTCTGAAATGCCTGTCTCTGGGGTACAGATATGTTACCCTCATCCCAGGTTTAAATAGAGGATGGGGGAAGTACTCTGCCAGGAAGTACTCTGCCACCACAATTTGAGTCTTTTCCTACACTTCAATTACCATATCTTCATATCTCTAAATGTCATTTTACAATAAGCAGCCAACAGAAAAATATACTTTTTTTATTTGTTGATTTGCACGAGTTAAAATTTACACCTAAACTTCCAAGAAATTAAACTCTAATCCTGTTAGTTTTCAGAGATTTTCTGTCCTCTAAAATAATTTGACTTCACCTCCTTTTTGGAGTAAAATTTATGAGAGCTGACAGAATATATCCCAAAATAATTGCAGTGTATAGACCAATATAAAGCAGTACCTAATTGTAAAGTGAAATAAAATAAAGTATGCATATTTTTTCTTTTTTTTTTAGAACTAAAAATCAGAAAAGTCTGCATGTCTGTCCAGCCCTGCTTAATCCGTTTTTGTTTTTTTTTTAAAACTACCTCCCACTCTACTCACAGCTGCAAAATAGCCCATGCTAAGTCAAACTGAATGTAGAGTGTCTGAGGATCAATTTTCACCACAGAATTCACAATTTTCTTGCCACAGATTCAGTTAGATTGAGCTGCGGACTTTGAATAGACCATTCTAAGACATTAATGTGCTTTGATCAAAACATTTAATTGTAGATCTATTATTTTGGAGTCTTCCTGGGTTGCCTTGTTGCCACCTAATATTCTGACCAGTTTCCACACAGCTTGATGTTACCATCACTTTGTTTCAAGGGGTGGATAATGGAATGAAGGTGATGTGCCGTTTTAGCTTTCACAGGACGTAACATTTTGCATGTTGGCCAGACAGCTCTATTTTGGTCTAATCCTTTCATATCTTCCATATATTTGCTGTGACCTCTATAAGGCTGGTGACAAACCTCACATTGGACTTCTTGTAGCTTCTATTCAGAATAAACTTTGTTCTTTGCAAAATGAGTCCATTGCTTTAAGTCACAGATAGACTTTAATCACTGAGTTTAATGTTTATATAATCTCTTTGTGAAGCGATTTGTATGATTTTATTGTTAAAAGGTGTTATATTATGGAGGAACTTAAAGGTGGCTAAACAAGCTTTTCTTGCTTAGTAGGTGACTTCTGAAGGTAATTTAACTGGGATTTATTGAGGGGTATCAAAGTAAACTAGTTTGGATTGCCTCCCTTGCCACACTTTATATTTTTTTATTTATCAGCAAATTTGAAAGTCATATAATTTTTCTCCCTCTCAGTAATTATTCATTGCTTTATGTTAGTCTGTCACGCAAAATCTTCATAAAAACACATTAAGTTTTTTTTTTTTGGTTGTAGTGTAACAAAACATAAAACAGTGAATACTTTTGCAACCCACTGTGTTTTCTGAGGTTTTGTAATTACAGCTGTGGCAAATGTGGAACTCATAACATAAGGGGGGCTCATTCATGAAAATTGTACATAATGCCTCAGCAATGCATCACCCCCAGCTGAGACAGAACAAATGACTCACTCCCTTCCAGCAACCCAGCTAAGGCGGATCACAGGTCTGGTGTTTACGCAGAGCTAAGACTGAATAGTGCTACATAAAACCAACCTTGAAAATGATACTCAAGTTACATGTCATGACATGATGGAGTTTGTCTGAATCGTTTCAAACAAGTATTAAGTTTTCTGGGCTTACTGTTGGTTTGTATACCTATTTTTATAGCAAATAGGTATTTCTGTTGTAGTTTGTTGAAATTATATGAATGTATTTTCTCATTCTCTTAATTTGGCAACTTTCAGGTTTTAAAACTAGAATTGTGCTCTGGATGCACATATAAAAATTGTTCTATGTATAAAAACAGCTTAAAGAGGGCATTCCATAACAATGTGTAATTGTGGCTTGCTGACATAGACAGAAGCCCTTTTCAGACTGAGCCTTTCGTCTGCATTGCAGATATAAGTGGCTGTCCAGCAGCAGAAGCAGCAGGAGCCACCGGAGGAGACCCAGAAGAAATTTCTCTTCGTGATTATCAGATGGAAGTTGCCAAGCCTGCCTTGGAGGGGGAAAACATTATTATTTGCCTCCCGACAGGAAGCGGTAAAACCAGAGTTGCAGTGTACATTACCCAAAAACATCTGGACAGCAGGAGAGCTCAGGAGAAACCAGGGAAGGTGGTTGTCCTGGTGAACAAGGTACTAGGATCTGACTTTGGTTTGTCTGACTTATGGGCCTTGACTGCAGTGCTTCATTCAGATCCAAAGAAAACACAAAAGTTACACCCCACAAATTCCATGCCATAAGTTTTATATATCCCAGTGCACAGAACAAAGAAAATAAATACCATGTGGCAAAAAATATTTTCCTCCCATAAAACTATCTAGTAGCAAACGAAGTAATCTTATGTGACTGAAAGCATTTTTGTTTTTAATCTTCATTCCTGAGCAATAAGTAGGTTAGTTGTACCCACACAGAAAACTCTGTGTACTCCTTTTGTAAACAAGGTGCAACAAAATCCCCTGTTTCCACTAATTAGAAGCTCTGCCTTAAACAAAAGGAATAAGGCTCCGAGTAGCTTAGTGGTGGTGGGTGTTAACATTGTGCCCTTCAGATGCTGTAGAAAGTCATTTCTTCCTTTATAAAAAAGAAAATTGTGTTCATGAAATATTCTATTTTGCCTTGTAGATTCCTCTTGTGGAGCAGCATTTCTCCACAGAGTTCTCTTCCCTGAAGCTCAAGTACAAAGTGGAGAGGGTCAGTGGAGACTCTCAGCTCAAAATCTCCTTTGCTAACATTGTAGAAAGAAACGATATCATCATCTGCACAGCCCAGATTCTCGAAAATTACTTGGAGAGGGCTTCCAGTGGAGAGGATGAAGGAGTGAAACTAAGCGGTAGGACTTTGCAGCACTTAATTTCTAAATTCTATGACGTTTGGTGGGACAAACTACTATAGGATAATCACTTACAAAGAACTCAGTTTGTATTATTTTACGAGCCCAGGGTCAACTACACAAAAATACATTCCTGGGTGGGTTTAACAGAATAATGATGGGTTTGACCGAGACTAGTAGGGATTTCCTAGCCCTGAAAATAGGTTAAATTAGCAAATATTCCACCTGTAAGTTACCAAAGAGTGGTTGAGAGCTGGAGTGGTTGGATCTCCACCGGTCATTAAGTAAGCGGCAGGGTACGACCTGGACAGGTTGCCAGTCCATCACAGGGCAACACAGAGACAAACAAACATTCACATGTTCATTCCTATGGGCAACTTTTAGAGTAACTAATGAACCTAATAATCACGTTTTTGGACAGTGGCAGGAAACTGCAGTGGTCAGAAACAACCCACGTATTCACAGAGAGAACACGCATGCCCCATCTAGAAAGACCTCAGACCTGGATTCAAACCTGGGACCTTCATTGTATAAAGAAACAACATCATCATCTGCACAGCCCAGATTCTCGAAAGTTACTTGGAGAGGGCTTCCAGTGGAGAGGAAGCCCCCTCCGCCAAATGCACTTCCATGGAGCCCTGGGTAGAAAACAGTTAACATTGACTGTTAACTGTTTATATCTTACCTTCAAAGTCATATTCTATGATAATAGAATACTAAGCTACCATAGTATTCTTATTATCATAGCATTTTCAAAGAACTGATGATTATTATTGCTTCTACCCCTGAAATCCTAAAATACACTCCATCCGGCTGCACCTTGCTCTGCCACACTGCTGCCTCCGCAGTAAATATGCACCAATTAGCGTCAATGACAGCATTTACACTGCGTCTGCGCAACTGTTCATACTTCCGCAAAGGCATTACCCAAAATTAGAACTGATTTTTTTTTTACCAGACGCCGGAGCAAGTGTGTAGTTAATCTTCAAAGCCCACACCTTTCCAACAGGAAGCTGCACAAGCAAAACATCCGTATTTACAAAATAGTTTATCAAGACAGACTGTATTTGGTCGAAATATTTGCTCTATTAATAAAAATATGGGTATATTTATAAATAAATATATCCATAGCCATAACTGATACATGTATCAGTTATGGTACATGGTGACCATAACTGGTCAGCATGTATCATGCTGACATAACTGATACATGTCAGCATGTATCAGTTATGGCTATGGGTACACACAAAATATGTGTATTTAATTATGAAAAGTTTCTTGCTCAAATTACAGCAGGAGCGCCAGTCAAGGCAGGGAGAGGAATGTAGGGAAAATGTAAATTTTTGAAGTTGAAAACTGCCTCATTTTATGTGACACCATTCATCCTTTTTATCACTGGCTTTGTCACGTGATCTCTCATTTCCCGCGCATGCGTCTTGCAAAAACCTTTCTGTGGTTTTTGCAGTGGAGCAGAGCTGAGAAGGCATGCAAGCAGTGGAATTTGGGGTGCTCCAGAATGGCGGCAGCCTGCCTGCAAAGTGTGGAGCGGAGCAGAACCTGATGCAGTGTCACGTACCGGAATTGTTAGGCAGACAGAAAGAATTGGACATGTCTGTCAAAATTCTTAATAGAACTATTAACAAGGTGTCACACAAGACTTAATGAAGTCCAAATGAAGAACTGAGGGTTTAAAATACGGGTGGAGAAATTGATATCTAGCCCCTTGTGGGCGGGGAGATGGAAAAGCCAGACTGACGGAATAAAAGGGAGACTTCACATATTGCACAATTCAAAACGTGCATTTAAAATTTAAACTGCAAGTCCGTACAGGCACACACCAAAATGTTTTGAACTTGAAAACAAAACTATAATTCTAGAAACTTCTCTTCCTACAAATCCTGGTAGCGAATGATGCACTTTAACTACTGTCAAACGTTTATCACGGTCTCTATTAAAAAACAAAAAAGGGAGCATCCTTTGCAGTAACAAAATAGAAAACTGCTCTATACACTCAGTTATGAAAGAAAAATCCAGCAACCTTTGAAGGAATGACTAATGGGAGTTTTAAACTGTTGCCTTCTAATTTTCCATAGTAGACATTTGTCCTGCAGTGACAAAGCTAGCTTGAAAGTAAAACAGCAAAGTCATTTTATATTATTTAATTTCAAAAATGTATTCTTTGCTGCTGCTCATTCAATGTTGAATTAAGGGCTATAACATTTTGCAACCAGCACCTGCACCATTTTTGCTAATGCGCAGATGGTTTGGCTACATTTTTTTGTTTACTCTGATGTACAGACTAAACAGTATATGGTCATTTCTTATAAAAATTCTGCTTTTTTTCTTACTAGAAACCAAAACACACCATTAAACTTAATATGGTTGCAAAAATTTATGCAAAATCTACCCTGGATTTTACTGACACTGAAATGTTCTGGAATAGATAACCACCAAGGGAACAAGGAGCAGGATTTTCCCCCGACAGGATCTTGTCAAATTCTTCCGACTCTAGTGTTCACTCCTGGCAGTCACCAGTCCAAGGTGGAATAGCCACCTCAGAGGAACATATGCTGTTTGTTGAAACACTTGAAAGCATTTATTTTTTCCCCCTTCCTCCTGGCTCTCAGACCACAAGTCTGTTCAAGCCATCGGTGTGTGGCTGGATCGAATTCACAAGAGAGCATCTATCACAGCCCATCAAGCTGCCACTCTGCATTCTCTTCTGGGACAAATTCGAATAACAGTTTAGACTTGAGTAATTGTAATGCACCGTATTTAGATTACATTGAAGTCTGGCTTTGTTTTTGAAGCATGCAGTTCTCTTAACAGATGTTATCGTGTGGCTTAAACTGCTGTCTCAAATTGTCCCTAAAAGCTCTGTTTTGTCTGGGACAATTTGTTTTTCTGAAGAACTACCTCAATCTTTCAAGGGACTCTTTTAATTAACAGTGCTTGGTAGAAGAAGATTGTTGTCTTTATATAAGATTTGTGTACTTTCAGTTAGGGAGAAACTATATTAGTTGCAAAAAAAATTCCTTCTTTTAATTCTTTGTTCTTATTTCTGCATGGCATTTCTAATTTACAGTTCCAAGTGAATCTTTGGCATCATGTCACTGTCTTTTGCAGATCTGACACTGATCATAATAGATGAATGTCACCACACTCAGAAAGGAGAAGTCTACAACCACATCATGATGAGGTACTTGAAACAAAAGCACAAGAACAAAAAGCTCATGAAGGAGCAGAAGAAGCCCGTACCGCTTCCTCAGATCCTGGGCCTGACAGCCTCACCAGGAGTCGGAGGTGCCAAAACCCTGAATAAAGCTGAAGAGCACATTCTGCAAGTAAATACTCTGTTTTGCATTGTATCTCCAACTGTAATATTGTATTCATTTTTACAACTTATTTTATCCATCTAAATTTCTTTCACGTTTATCTCTGCTTTCTAATTCTAAGCCTTAGTTTCCTACTTCAACGAAACCTAAAGAACAACATACAGACATTGTATAGTGTATTTTGCATTACATATTAATGCAATTTCCTTCCCTCTTTTGTAGATTTGTGCAAATTTGGATGTTTCCAAAATTATGACAGGAAGCATTGATAAAAAGGAACAACGGAAATCCATTCTGCCTGTTGAACCGAGAAAAGAGGTAGACATTGTTTCATATTAAATTCAACAAGATATGTACATTAAAATATAAATGTGGTGAGGTTCTTCTTTAGTCAAGGGGCGTTAACTGTATTTTTACCTAAACATCATATCATCAGGATCCCTTTGGTTGTGTGGTCAAGACAATCATGACTGCCATTCACGAACATGCCCGGTTTTTTCCAACATGTGACCTGGGCTCTCAGAATTACGAACAATGGGCTGTTCAAAAAGAGCGAGAAGGTGAGTGGAAATGTTACACAGACATGTATTATACAGATATGTTAAAAATTGACTAATACTGGTGGATAATGATGTTGGTGGCAATATGTCGTGCATCCCTAATACAAATTGATATTTAAAATTTGATATGAAAAATACACAATTTCTCTTAAGTCAATTATATTTATTAGCATTACACAGCCTGAATCTTTATGTCTGTGATATTAATCTTAGTGTGTTATTTTTTATTCAGTCAAGTATTAAAGCTCCATAAAATTCTCCTTCACCTTTACCTGCAGTGTGCCTGTAGTAACCCTTTAACACTAACTCTCTATTACACTGGACAGTTTGGGTTTAGCACACATAGAGCTATCATGAAATTGCCTCATTGTGTTTTAGCTGCCAAAGATGGAGACCAGACAGTGCGGGTCTGCGCAGAGTACCTCCGACGGTATAATGAAGGTCTGATTTTAAGCAACACCATACGCATGTGTGATGCACTCAGTTACCTGAGCAAGTTCCACGAGGAGCAGATCAAGAAGAAAACGTCACCAGATGAAGAACAAAACATGGAAATAACAGAGACAGAGAGATTTTTGTTCAATTTGTTTAAAGGTAAGATCTTTTTTTTGTTGTTGACATTCTTAACTTCCACTATATATAGATATAGATATAGATATATATCTATATCTATATCTATATATAGATAGATAGATAGATGGATGGATAGATAGATAGATAGATAGATAGATAGATAGATAGATAGATAGATAGATAGATAGATAGATAGATAGATAGATAATCTATCTATCTCTCTATATATATAACAAAACATGCATTTTTGTTTATATATATACTGTATATATAAGCACAGTTAACAAACTGTGCTTTTACAGTAAACAAATAACTATTTTACCATATTTAGAAATATTGCTTGGCAAATCAATTTAAGGCTTTATTTCAGATTCAGACTTATTCATGTCCCAAATGGGACTAAATTTCAGACTAAAACCTCAGAATAATTTACTCTAACCAGACTTAAAGGGGTGTTAGTAGTTTTACAAGAGACTGCAGTCGTAAAAGTGTCAAGTTTAACTTTGTTGAAAAATTTTTGCCTTAGTTCTTTAACATCTACTCCTTACAGACAAAAAGGAAGAACTGGAAAAACTTTCAAAGGATCCAACATACGAAAACGACAGCCTGTCAAAACTCAGAACTAAAATTTTACAAGAGTTCAGCAGCAGAAAAGAAGCCAGAGGGATCATTTTCACCAAAACACGTCGCAGCGCTATGACTCTTAGCCAGTGGATTCAAGAGAACTCTAAGTTTGCTGACATTGGAGTAAAACCTTCTTATTTCATTGGAGGAGGAGACCAGAGCGATACTAAACCAATGACAGCTGTAAGTGCATACTTCACAAACTAAACTCTCTTAGGCTGCCATTTCCCAAGGTCTTCATGTATGTGACCTGCAGTTGTATTCCTCAGGCAGAGCAAAAGGATGTGTTGAAAAGGTTCAAAACCGGTGAACTCAACCTCCTTATTGCTACCACAGTGGCAGAAGAAGGTTTGGACATAAAAGCCTGCAATTTTGTTATCCGATATGGCCATGTGACCAATGAAATCGCTATGATTCAGGTCAGTAAAATGAACAACTGTAATCCCTGATTAAAAATGTGATGGTATGCCTTTTGGTTTTATTCAGTATGACTTTGACTTCATACATAAATAAGGTAGCTGAAGGACATGAAATAATACACATATCAGCTGAGAAAATAAACATTGAGTAAATATTTAGTAAACACTTTATATGCTGAGTATTTGTCAGTATGGTTTCACAGTTTCTTGTGTTGCCTTGCAGCAAGAAGGGTTTGGGTTTTGTATGTTTTCTTGGTGCATGCATGAGTTTTTAAATAGTTGAGTCTTCTTACCTCAGGGACAGTGTCCATAACTAAGAGTGTTGTTACTGCTACAGGTTTTAGGTATTATGTGTTCACTTTAACAGTGTTCAGTATTGAATATATATATATATATATATATATATATATATATATATAACAATATTTTTGCCCATTTCCCAAATACAATAATTTTACAATATTTTTTGTAATGCCAAATGACAAAAAAAGCTTTATTTCAAAAACACTTATTTCCATTAACTTAGATATTGACACAACTTAGATATTGACACAAACATTCAACAAATGATCTGTGATGAATGACTAGTTGATAAAATGAATCTCTATTGATTTTTGACAATCAGACTGACTTAAAAGTCATTTTATGTTCATTCAAAAAGTCGCAGAGAATAATGCATTGATTCACCCAAAATCCACTACAATGAAAATGATCTGCAGTGACTCAAAAAAGTACTTGTTGCCTATAGCAGGGACATTTGAAGGGCTGTTTCAGAACAGTCCTGATAAAACTAACAGTTTAAATTCCCAGGCGTTGCAGCCTAAATGGTTCTTCAAGGAAAACAGGGATTCCTGATTTCATGTGTGTCTGTTTGTAGGTTTTCCATTCTGCTCAAATCAAATGCTAAATTAATCTCAGCTTGTTCCTGTTTTCCACAATCTTTTTCATGAGTCAGTATTTTCAAGTCTCCTGTTAGTCATCCAGCTGTAAATACTGGGAACAGGGAATAAAAAAAAATGTGGGCTGACTGAATATCAGTAGGTGGTTGCTGACCGTTTGTTCTGTTGCCCTTTGCAGTCTCAAGGCAGAGGAAGAGCTGAGGACAGCACATACACTGTCGTGGATGTAAAGAACTCAGGGGTGGCTGAAAAGGAGTGTGTCAATGAGTACCGTGAGCAAATGATGAACAAAGCCATTCAGAAAATCAAAAAATTAGATCAATCGGTTTACAACAAACAAGTATGTTAAACCAGTATTATTAGTTATCTATTTTCTCCTAAATACAGTCTTTTAACCTTTTTTTCCCCCTTTGATAAGATCACAGAGTTTCAGATTCAGGCTATAATGGAGGAAAGAGTGAGACAGGCAAATCAGAAGAAGAAGGCTGTTAAGGATGAGAACCCGTCTGCTGTAAAGTTTAGCTGTCGTAACTGTACCAAATACATCTGCAGCGGTGAAGACATCCAAATCATTGAAAACATGCACAGAGTCAATGTTACACAACAGTTTAGGTACAAATTATGATATCAACTTTTCAACACTTGCGCAGTGCATTGCATGGTTAATTATACTCTCTTTTGTTTTGTGACAGGAAACTTTTCATCCAGAGAGAAAACGTATCTCTTCAGGAGCGACGTTTGGACTATGAGACCAACGGTGTCATAGCTTGCAGTGGCTGTGGTCAGGTAAACACATTGTTTGGTTTTTGGATTTGCAGTCTTGCTAGTAACTTGAGATAATTTGTCTTGCCAAAATACTCATATCCCTGAATCCTGCTCCTATTTTATCGCTTTACAATGGCAAACTAATTTAATTTATTGGGATTTTTGATAGACAAACACAAATTTGTGCACAACTGAAAAATATGTTGTCCGCTCATTCCCCAACAATTAGATTATGGTCTGATCTACCAGATATGAAAGACATCTATGTAAACTGATGAAGTTGAAGAATTTTGTTAGTCCTAACTGACCTAAGGCAGGAAACATTTAGTCTGCAAAAGATGTCCTTTTATAGTGTATTTAAATATCTGCTTTCAAATGCAGATTCATCCATCTTTCGATCCAGTTTGCTTGTCTTTGCCTAAGAAAGCCCTCCCAGTAGCATGATGCTGCTACCATTATGTTTCACTGAGTGATTAGTGTATTCAAGGTTATGATTGGTGTTAAGTCTTCACCACACATAGTTTGGTACATACAGACCACAAAATTCAGTTATCTTCTGACCACAGCACCTTCTTCCACATGTTTGCAGCCTCACCTGCATAGCTTTTGGGAAACTGCAAAAGGGACTTATTAGACATTATTTCAATATTGACTTCCTTCTTTCCAGTCTTTCATAAAGGTAGTATTTGTGGCGAGTGTAGTTTATAGTTCTCCTGTCAGAGTATGTTCCTACATCAGTGGTAAATTTCTACTGCTACTCTAGCCCCTTTGACTAAACATTTAGTTAGGTTTATGTACTCCTTTTTGCCGTCTTCGTCTCATTTGTGTATTTAGGATTGATACAGTGAGAAGGGTAGAAGTCAGCCTGCCTATGTCATGCCCCTGTATTGTGAAATGATGCAATCATAGCCATCACTTGGGTTGAACTTTATGGCGGAGAGCCGGCTTTACTGGTCAAAAAAGTGATGATGTGTCATTTGAGTAATGAGCCAGCAGCAGAATTTATGATTCAGAAGTCATTTCTGTATGAGGTGGCTTGTCTGTGGATTTATAACAGAAATATTTGAGAAAGAGAGCTCTAATTAATTGATTGCCCAGCTGGTCAGTTCTGGTGGGCAGTCATGTCTTGTTGGGTTTGCAGTTATTCTTTACTCCTACTTTTGGATGATAGATTAAGCTGTTTGCCATGAGATGTTTAAAGTTTGGGATGGTTTCAAAATCAAACCCTGTTTTAAACTTGTCCAGGACTTTATTCCTGACCTATGTGCTGTGTTACTTGTTTCAGTGATCCTGTTTTTCCACTAATATTCCCTATTAAACACCTGAGAGCTTCACATAATAGCATTATTAGTATCATTTTAGCTACACTTAGTGATCCTGAGCCATTTTGCTTTCTACTAAGACACAAAATTCCCAAATACATCACAGTTTGTGACTGTAATGTGACAAAATGTAAAAAAATAAATAAATGTTCAAACGGTGTGAATATTTTTGCTAAACACTGTAGAGCTTCATGGCAGATGAAGAACAATAAATGTATTTTTATAAATTACCTATTTTACCTGACAGTCTGGCTGCCATGGAAATCGACCAAGTTTAATGCATTAAACGGAGAAAATATGCACTAAGATTTGTCTTCTTTTAAACTCCACTTCTGTTGTAGACATGGGGTTCAATGATGTGGTATCGTGGGATTGAGCTGCCCTGTCTCCATGTGAAAAACTTTGTGGTGGATGTAAATACGAAAAAATACAGCAACTGCACCAGGTGGATCGACCTTCCGGTCAAGTTTCCTGACTTCGACTACATCGAACACGCCAGCCTGATGGCACAGGGCTCGGATGACGAAGACACAGAGTGATCTTAACAAATCAAAGCACTTATTTCTTCTGGAGGCGGGTGGTTCTCTTCTGATGACACATTTTGTGCATGTATTCATTGCAATACGCACAGAATGAAGGATTTCTCCTTTATTTATATTTAAATGTTTTTATCAAGTGCACATTGTTGCCAGATTTTGCACTTAGCTGGAATAATGCATCATTTAAATTCAATCTGAATTGATTTGCAAAACGACTCAAAAGTATTTTCTTCAAAAATCATTGCTGTCCCATGAGATGCAAGGCAGTGAGCCCTTGATTGTCCCTCAGAGCCCACCTGTCAACTCGCATGCACACAAACAGGTGCTGTTGACTCTGTTTAATTCACCCATCAGTGAGTGATTCACCACTGTTGAGACAGAGCTATTTACAGAGGCAACCTTTGTTAACCTCTGTGTCCACATCCTTTTAGACGACCTAATTGATTGGGCAATTCTGCAAGTTGCACAAATCCCTCAGGATTAATCAAATGAGTATTTTTCCAACAGGAAAGAAAATTTGCTCTGCGTAAAATTGCACTTAAAGTTTGTATGAGCACTTTTGATATTTTAAAAATCCTTTTAACAAGGGACACTTAAAGTGTTACATGTAACCTGTAAGATTGGATTTTCAATCTTTTCAGGATCTGATACACGAGGAAACATTGCAAAAATGTTTTTTTTAAATTAAGGGTAGAATGACAAAAAACTTAAATGAAAAGCCATCATGTTGTTTTTATTAATGTACAGTATAAGTCCTGGGGTTTTTATTTTTCTTTTTACATTTATTGCATAAATATGCACTTACAAATCCAATGTTTAATCAATTAGAATTTTAGATTTCTGAGAAAGATCCTAAAACATTTTGTACCTCTATATTGCTATCAGTCCGAACATTGATAACTGTTGCTCTAAGTTTATTGCTTCATGTGCACAGCATGTGGAGTAGCTCAGATTGTCATTTCTTAATCATGCCTAAAAAATTGCAAATTCAACTCCCTTTACTTTGTTCCCTCACACTTGTCAGAAAATCATCTAGTTTCATTTTCACATCATTTTTGACTGTTTTAAAGAGCAGTTTGATACATGAATTTAGCTAAATAAATTTATACACATATTTAGTGAACTCAGCATAAATAGAAGTGTATGTACCTTGTTGAAGCACTTAGAAAATAAGCATCAATGTTAAAATGTTTTCAGGTGTTTGGACTGTATGACTGCTAAATGTTTATTCAAATGACTGCTTTAGAAGCAGTGTGTTTACTTGACTGGGAAAACTAAATCCTCTGTGGTTTTGAATGCATCTCAAATAAAACGCTGTAAACTTTTTCTTCACATTGTCGTTATTAAAGTTCTATCCCGTTCAGTTCCTTGTAAAAGTATTGATACATATAACTTTTGCATACTGTCATATTACATGACAAAATGGACAACATGCTGAAGTTGGTTGACAAAATCAACCATCAATAATGTGATTTCTTGAGTTTTTTATTGACAAAGTATTTGATAAAAGTGAAAGGAAAAATGTAAATTTCTTTAAAAAATTTTTGTTGCACAAATCTTAAAGTGAGCTCTACATTTGTATTCAGTTTGTGTGTTACATTTCTGTGTAAATGTACCTATTCTATGGATCTAAGGGGTTTTTTTAGAAATCACTAGGGCACAGACGAAGTCTAAGGAACACATTATAGAGGTGAGGAATAATGTTTTGATAAGTTAAAACTGTTTAAACAGTACTTTAAAACAATAATAGTTTTTGAAAATCTCACAGCACTGCATAATCCATCTGATAATAGAGTATGGCACAACTACAAACCTACTGTGACATAGCCATCCACCTAAATTAACTAGTCAGACACGGTTGCGAATTAGACAAAGATCCAGTGCTCAGATAAGACATCTGTTGTCAGTAGAAGTATTAGTCATGCACTCCATAAATTTGGCCTTTATGTAAGAATACCAGAAAGGAAGTTTGTTGGAAAAAAATCTCAGCTAGTTCATCCTGAACACTCCATCCCTATTATTAAGCCCAATGGTGGCAGCAACAGGTAAGCTTACCCGATTTATTTTTTGAGTCATTTTTGACTTATGAGCCAAAAATAAGGCAAAAACGACAGGCTATGTAATCAGCTATTTATGTTATTTGCAGGAAACAACAAAGAAATTAAAATTAAAGCCTGAGACTTTCAGAGCCAGAGGAAAAAATTAGAGCACTAAGTCTCATTGAATGCGAGTGTGAAAACTGTGTTGGACGCATTTTATACATGCAAAAGCGGGTGAGTAATAACTTCAATAATACAAACTAGTAAAAATATGCCTTCAGGAAAATGCTTAAAAATAAACATTAGCATAAAAAGGTGTTAATGTGTAAATACCCCAGTTACTGCAGCACATGTTTTCATGCTGCCATAAAGCTACCTGAATTTACCAAGAATGATCCAGACTTGTGCAGCTCCACAGTTTTCTTCCTGTTATCTTGACTGCTTTGTCAAACAAAGAAGAAGCGTGTGTGTGAGTGTGTGTGTGTGTGTTTGTGTGTGGAGGTGTGGCCTCAAAATACATCCACATATGTGCCTCAAGTTAACTCAATTGTACTGCATCACTTGACCTATCAGACGTTTCTAAACCGTGACATCATCATTGGGGTTTTCCTCCATTGTTCAGAAAGGTTCTAATCATTCTGTCTGTATGTAAACTTCTGATTTTTAAATCTCTGATATATTCTTTGTCTCATTATTACGGTGGCATTTAGCACACAATAACTGACCTAAAACAAGCTAAATTTGTTCTGATTTAACTGAAGACAATAAGAAAATAAGTTCATGTTTCTGTTTTTATTTGTGCATGTTTAATTTGTTTCAACTTGGGCTTTCAAAGATTATTAGACACAAATTATCACCAATGGATGACTGGGCCTAATAAAATACAGTTAGCTTTAATGCTGTAAGAAAAAAAAAAGGTGAGGAAAAAAAGGTGATTTGATGATCACTTTTCCAAGATACTGAACCTCATCGAGATAGATAAAATAACTTAAGAGAGCCGGCTTTTCTGGTTTTGCCGCGCCTGATGCGTGAACGCCTTGCCCTCGGTGAGGAATGAAGCGCTTCCTAAACGCGGAGCTACACATACTCCGGGTTTAGGAAGCGCTCCTGGAAAGTTGTGCTCCGGACTCCAGAGGGAAGTCTACCTCGGTGCGCGTGCGGGAGTGCGTGTGTATGTCTGTATGTCTACTTCCAGGAATACACAGGGAAGAATAGGAAGCTCCGGCACCCAGCTTTATGTTATTGAATTATAATTCAGAGTTGGCGGCTGCACTGCGAGTGAGAGTATGCTGACCAGGCTGCGTGTCCGAGGAGAAACTGCAAAACGCGACTTCTGAGGGACATTACGCGAAAGCTCGAGCGGCAACTTCATCTCCATCATGGTCAGTAGGCGATTCAAAACTCGCGTCAAATATTCTAAAGAATATGTTTTAGGGAAGAAACAACTGTTTATTAAAGAAAGATAGTTACTAAGCATTAGATAAAATTAAGAAAAAACATTCAAAAGCTCAGTGAATACTGCAACGTCAGCGTGTCTACATTATTTTGCTGCTTTTCCCCCCCCTTTCTTTCACAGGGCTTCAGCAACAGGCTGATTTTGGGAGTGATAGGGGTGGCTGTCGTCATCACGTTAATAACAATCCCAGCAGTTTATTACAGCAGTAAGTTCTGATTATGAGCTATCGCCTTCCTTTCTTGGTCTGTTTGTCTCTGTGCTGCATTAAGACTGAATCCCACTCCCCGGGGTTGCTTAACCTTCCCCTTCAGTCTATAGGCATTTAGCTTAGAGGTTAAGATATTCCCCTAAGAAGGAGAAATGGAGCACTCCTCTCAGAAGCTGATACACAGTTGCCAGGGCTGGCCCAAGGTAGTATGGGGGCTTTTGCAGAATTTATTGTGGGGCCCTATGCAACAACATTATACTTATAACTTTTACATAGTAAGCTTGCCAGTTTCTATGAATCTTAAATTTAATTTTTAAGCTAATTAAAATATTTTAATTTATCAATGCTGAAACCATCAAATCAAATGTAACAGAATTCTTATTCTTAATAAACAAATGTCATTTATTCTAGATCTATGATCTGTGTTAAAATTCAAGCATTAATGTGGGATCCTAGATAGTTTTGGGGCCCATAGCAGTGGTTTAAAGCGTTTTTTCACTAGACCGCCTCTAACCAGGAAGGTCCCGGTCCGCCAGATTAATTTTCCATGAGTACATCCAGCACTGCTCTGCCTAGCTCTTGTCATTTTCTGGAACCTACTTCATGTGTAGCACCAGCCGCACCAAGCCTGGTACGGCACCAAAGCAATTTGATTGACAGCTGACTGCAGTTGTTGATTGACTTGTGATTTACATCACTGAAAACTGAAACAAAAAACCCTTTAAGTTTAGCTGTGGACCACAGACATGCCTTCTGCTGTCAGAGATCTGTTTAGTGCGGAGGAGCAACCTTGAGGTTCTTCATTACTGAGTGTTGCTGGAAACATCAGCAGAGAGTTGCCCACAGCTGTTGCGCGCTCACATCACGCCCACAATAGTAAGGAACAGAGTGTATAATGGAAAAGCTCGCTACTGTTGTACTGTTCAGTAAAACTGAACAGTACATTAACTGGTTAGGGCACCACTTGCCAGTGGAAAAGCGACTTGAGTGTGCTCATACCCTCAGGTGTCTTGGAAGATATCCCTCACCTCCACTCCTGACATTTGTATGTAGCTTTTCAGCTACATACAAATGTAGCTGTGTGTAGCTACATACAGCTACATTATGTACCTGCATGTAGCTACATACAAATGTCAGAAATTCACAATAAAGTTGAATTTCAACTTACAATAAAGTTGAAATTCAACTTTATTCTAAGAATGTAAAACTAAGTGTGAAATTTGTTAGAAACTAGGTCCTTAATAGCAACCACTTTTAAAGGAAGATTTAAAGATTTCTGTTCCTCTTTAAAACAGCCCTGATTTTGTTTAAGCAGCCAACAAGACTGTCACTCTGGAAAAGTAAAACCGATGCCTGTGTTTTTACTTAAGCTAAACTTGTCTTTTTGATGGGTAGAAAGACAAAAGTGACAAAATGTATTAAGATGGAGCTTCAGTCCTCTGTTTATCACTGTTGTACCCACAAACCCACAGTCAAACTCACTCCCTGCCAACAGCTGGCTCTCCACAGTAGCAAGAAATATGGTCCAGAAAAAAACAAGTGTAATCAGTTTTTAATAATAAGAGTGTGACTTGTCGGTTTATATAATTACACTTATAGCAGTAGGAGAGGGTTGGATGTTATCAATAATGAGCCTCCACAGTGACTATATGTGTGTGTGTAATACCTTGAATCGAATCCACATACTCACACCTCTCCACACACAGCTCTTACCTTTGAGGGGAAAATTACCACTATGTTTTACTCTAAAAATAATGGGTAATAGTTAAACTAATAAACTGGGATTGAGCCTTATGAACTTTAACTTACAAATAATTGAGGAGGCCCAACAAAGAGATTTTTGCTTTTGGAACCATTTCAGTGAACAATTGAAATGGCTCCAATAGCATAAGCAGCAGGTTTTGGCTTAAATGAACATGTCTTTGTGCATCTGTCTAGGATCCGGAGCCAGCAAAAGGCCATTCACTCTTCAGGATTACTTTAATGACACCATCAGAAAGAAATCCTACAATTTGTACTGGATGTCGGGTAATTCTGTTTATTGAATCATCTATCCTGTTGAGCTGGTTATCTAAATCCATGAAAAAAAATAAAAAAATAATTTTCTTGTTGCTACAGATAAAGAGTATCTGCATAAAGAAAGAGATGGAAATGTTTACCTTCACAATGCTGAAACAAAGGACAAGTATCTGTATCTGAGCAATGCAACATTTGTAAAGCAGCTAGTTATTTCAATATATTAATTTTACAACTTTTTAATCTGAACATAATTATTACTAAAAGGTCGTATACTTCTTTTACTTTAGAAAAAAGTGGATGCCACGGATTACTGGTTGTCAGGTGATCATAAATATATTGCCTTCGAAAGCAATTACACTAAGGTGAGAAGCACCCAACAGATGTTTTTGTTGTAAACTTTCTCTTTAACCTTCCAAGTCATCTGATGTATAAGTATGAAACATAATCTGTATTTAAAATCCTGCAGAACTTCAGACATTCCTATTCTGCCTCATATTCCATCTACGACATGACGAAATTGTAAGTAAACTTTTCTATGTCAGTAGCTGTGCACAAAATATGTATGTTGATTTTGACATGCAAAAAAAACATAAGGAAAAAAAATGCAAAAAAGAAAACATGCTAATTTGCAAAATGAATTAATCGTCATAATTTTTAGAGTACATTTTTACCAGACAAGTATAACAAAAAGTTCTTTACCAAAGTTAAGAGTAGACAGACATAGTAATAATTGTCTAAAAATGATTAAGTTAAGTCAGAAAAAAATGCATTAATAACACTATTAAAGCTGCAGTACGTATTTTTAAGCTGTTACTACGTGATGACAGTATAGGATGTGAAACATAATCTGTTAAAAAATTGAGCTCATCTGTCTTCTCTCAGTGCTTTTTTTAAATGTATGCATTTGACAAGTTGACAGAGATAAATCCTACATATACCTTCAATCGCCTGTCAGATATGAAGTGCACAAATCAGAGACTGAAGTCCAGACAAAAGTCAGGGAGCAAAATCATCTTTAATGCGCTTACGGCCGGAGAACAGAAAGTTCATGGACTGAGGAAATAACCGTTCTAACGAACTCAGAGTTACATAGTTATTATATTCACCTCTCTCTCAGCTAACCAAGGCGGAGACTTAATCTTCAAGGACCAAAACAAAGGAAAAAGAAAAGGCAGACCAAACAGTTCAGCTCTGTATGCTCATTCACTATCATGTCTACGGGATGCGAAAACTAAACTCTATCTCCGTGCTGGGAAGGCCACGGGAAAAACAGCAAGTTCCCAGACAACCAGCCTGGGAAAGTTCAGCAGACACATGTTGTTTAAATAGTTTGCACACCCTCTTCAGCAGACACAGAAAACATCCTGACTGTGATACAATAACATTATCTTTATGTGATACATAAAGAACACTGTATGATGCAAATAAAACATTTTCTCTTTAAAGAAGAATCTACTTCACACAGATTTGATGCTACGTTTTCTGATATTTTGCTTTGTTTTTACATTGTGTAATTTGCAGCTCTATTCTTTCAGGATTATTTTTCAGTTCATTCAAAAACAATTTGCTCTCTAAATGCTTTTGCTATGTCTTTACAGAACATTTGTAACACCAGCGAGCCTTCCAAGCATGGTGCAGTACTTTAGCTTTGCACCAGAAGGAAACCAATACGTGAGCCTAAAGTCGTTGTTCCCTGGTGTATTGCTTAGTTTTCTGGAATAGTAACACAGTACAGACCAAAAGTTTGGACACACCTTCTCATTCAATGAGTTTCCTTTATATTCATGACTATTGACATTGTAGATTCACACTGAAGACATCAAAACTATGAATTAACACATGTGGAAATATGTACTAAACAAAAAGTGTAAAACAACTGAAAATATGCCTTATATTCTAGTTTCTTTAAAGTAGCAACCTTTTGCTGTGATTACTACTTTGCACACACTCTGCATTCTCTTGATGAGCTTCAAGAGGTCGTCACCTGA
>CAEFZX010017064.1:0-56043 GCA_903066825.1 Alfaro cultratus
AATGGATTGTATATATATTAGTAGGTTTATAATACAGATGATAATGGTAAATAAGATTTACAGATTATATACAGATTGCATACAGATTATGTATGTGTGTGAGAAAGCTGAGAAAGCTTTACTCAAGTACTTTTATCTACAAAGTCTCCCTCAATAAGGAAGTTTCATCTGTTCAACACACACACTCTGATGCGTTTGTGGTCTCTGGGTGCTTATTAAATATTTTTCACAGCTCTTCTTTGCGCTACTAAGCATGTCAATATCAGCCTCATCATGGCTCACTTCTTCCTCTCTTTTACACATGGGCTCTCAGAGACTCATGATTGACTGTCACTCACACCCAAATGCACAAACCCTCGAGTGTAACTGACAGCCTGGTGGCTCCCATGGTGGGAAAAACCAACGTTGTGTGAAATGAGCTTAGTTTGGTTAAATTTTCAATCAATTGCTTTTGGCTGGGCAGATGTACATGTACACACAGGCGTGATGTGTGTTTGGCTGACTGTGTATTTGCAAGTAATTCACATGAGCATTTTATTCTGCATGCCTGTTAATAAGGAAAGGTGGTGTTGAACTATTTAGTTTATTCAAATCAGTTTTTCAAGGAGGACATGAAAAAAAAAAACAGAGGTTTAGAGTTTCAGCTGTTGGAAGGGCACACTGTCCTCAAGCATAAGTAAACTTTTCAGTCTTATAAATTAATAATGAAGAAAGCTAATATTACTTGAAAATATGCTCATCGTATGAACAAACAGCAGATAAAGCATGTTTTTGTTTCAAAAAAATTGCGTTTTCTATTTCCAACTTACTCATATGTAAATGAACGGTTAAAGAAAATGATTATGATGATTATGAGTAGAATTATTTTTGCACATTACCTTACCAAAGTAGCAACATATTCATATCTAATATGTTAGATGTTAGGTAATTAATATCTAACATATTAGATATATCTAATATATTAGAGGGAAAGCTCCCTTCCCCTCAGGTCCATGATTAATTTATTTCTGAGGCCTCAGATTGCTAAAATAAGCTAGCTTCAGTCAGTCTTCCCCAGGGCAGTTGTGGCTATGATGCAGTAGCTTACCACCATCAGCTTGTGAATGTGGGCCTGAATGTAGCGTAAAGAGCTTTGGTGTACTCTGGACTTGATAAAATTCTATGCAAGTACAGTCCATTCAGCATTCAGTGTCTTTGCCTGCAGAATATACTCAATGTAAGATGTATCTCAGTGCAGTAGCCCGATGTCTACATTTATTCCAGATAAGTCGTAACGAGAAGCAGTGGAAGTCATGGTGTGATAAGGAAGCCCCAGAGGAGGAGGTGGTTCCGAACTCCTATGATCAGTCTCTCGACTGCTTTAGGCGACTGCTCCTGATACGATGCTGGTGTCCCGACAGGACAATCGCGCAGGTGAAGGAAACACGTTTTTGTATTCTTAGAGTAATTATATAGAGTTAAGTCAAAAACTGGGTGTAAAGTCAGCCTATTAACAATTATACTATGAAATAAGTAAGGTGCCAGAGAAAGTGATGAAGGAACTGGAAGTTACTGTTCTGTATGAGTCCCACACATATTCATATCCACCATTCATGCACCAGGTTATTGAGTAAAAGAGTTTTTCAGAAAAAAAAATAAAGTCTGTTAAGTACGGTAGTAACAAACTACTTAACAAAAAAGAAGCCGTTGACTAAAAAAAAATGATCTGCAAAACATCAAACCAAAAACCCTCCACATATTTTCCTAATATTAACCCTGGATAGAAAATGTATTTCCTTTTCTTTTACTTTTGGTAGGAGTTCAACAACTCATTTCATTTTTTGCATTTCTAACCAGTAAATAAACATCAACTTTCCTCCTCTCTTTCTTAGGCTCGTAAATACATAACTAATGCAATGGGGGAGAAGTACACTGAAGGGGTGATTCTTGACCTGGAGAAGATGTGGGAGGAATCAGATCCACGGACACCACTTATCTGCTTCCTTTCAATGGGATCAGACCCTACTGACTCCATCACTGCACTGGGGAAGAAGCTCAAGATTGAGACCAGATATGTGTCTATGGGACAAGGACAAGAGGTCCATGCTCGGAAGCTTCTGCAGCAGACCATGGCTAATGTGAGTCGAGGCTCTGAGGTGGCTACTTTTTTACTGTAGCAGCAGCAGTTGGAACTGTAATTACTTTTCCAATCAGCCTGGAAAAGTTTTTAATTTCAATTAAGCAATTTACAAGTCCAGATAGACGTGGAAAAGACGACGGTGATGAGAAAAATCAGTATTTTAGATCTTATTGCCTGTTCCATTCTTTTAAAGTTGCATCCATCTATTTCCATGTGTATCCAAAACTGTAAACTCACAATGAACACTACCGTTATAGTTTAAAAATGGGCAAAAAGGGATTGAACCCTTACTTGAAATTTCTTCCTCAACTCGTCACAGTGTTTGATGACCACCGGTTGTTGTGATTGTTCACAGGGTGGGTGGGCCTTGCTCCAGAACTGTCATCTGGGTCTAGACTTCATGGATGAACTAATGGACACCGTGACAGAAACAGACTTTGTCAATGACAGCTTTCGCCTTTGGATTACCACAGAGGCTCACAAGCATTTCCCCATCACTCTTCTTCAGATGTCTGTCAAGTTCACCAACGAACCACCGCAGGGCCTGAAAGCGGGGCTTAAGAGGACCTATGGAGGTGGGCTTCAGTGTATTTTAACTTGCAGTAAAAAAGTCATTTGAATTGATCTGTGGAAAATAGAGGACAGACTGTATGGAATCAAGCTACACAAAGTCTTGTACTGAAATGTCTTTGCTTTCAAACACAGGAGAGCAAAAATATATGTATTTTTAAATAGAAAAACTGCCAATAGGGGTAAAATAAAATGATATAAAGATCTGAGTAGTGGGTGGATGCATGCATATAGATAGATTCAGACTCTCACTGTGTCCTAGGGGAAGGACAACAGATGAAGGTATGGAAATTCACAAGAAACATATGCTTATTGCTTAATTCAGAGACTTTACACCCAAGTGCCACAAGCATTGGGGGAAGGTTTATGAGACCTTACACAAGCTGAAACATGTACTTTGTGTTTTTATTCAAAACCTAGAAGGGTAAAAAGAATACTTAATATGCACAGGAGAGCTGCCTGCTCCAAGTTCATATTGAAAAGGATGAAGGGCAACTAAGAATCTGTGTGCTTGTCTTTAGCTCCTAAATCCTGCAAGAGACCAAGTCTGTTTCATTTGCAAATTCACAAAAGCCCATTTGACACATATTTTGATCCCAAAATAATAGCTGTATGAAATAAAAATTTGCATTTAAAGTTGCTTCACTGCTATTTGTTTCTCCGAATATCAACATTTTTCAGTTGAAAAATATGTGTATGTATATTTGACTCCCGACATATTTTGGAACTGGGTGTTGATGTATTGATCCCTGTCTTTTAACAGGAATAAACCAGGACCTTTTGGATGTCAGTAACATGGTGCAGTGGAAGCCAATGCTGTATGCTGTGGCGTTTCTCCACAGTACCGTACAAGAGCGGAGGAAGTTTGGCCCTCTGGGATGGAACATCCCCTACGAGTTCAACCAAGCTGATTTTAACGCCACTGTCCAGTTTGTTCAAAACCATCTGGATGATGTGGACATCAAAAAGGTCAGTGGAGATTCTGTAAGGTGAAGCTATTGCTGCACCTAAGGATTTGCACACATGACCAGCAGAAATCCCAGCTTGGATATATGAAAGTAAACAGCAAAGCCTCTGATCAAAAGATGCATTTTTGTGATCAATGTTTCTTAGCTGAGAAATGTGTTATTTCACTCGGACTTAGGAAGTGGAAGCTTCTAATTGCATGACTAGTCAAAGGAAATGCTTCATCTGAATTGCCAAAAACCACATTACACTACACTTTATCATAACCGTCACATATTTCATTCTGCAGCAGATATCAAAGGTCTACTTCCCTGTTTCAATTATGTTTTAGTGACTTAAAAAAACCATTATGATAAATTACTACAAAACCTTTTCCGCTTTTACTGTGATCTATGCTGCATGCTTTAAAAAAATCAAATTCTGTAAGGAGACAACATGTAAACAACTCAAACAAAGCTCCAGCTTAACGGTGTGCAAATGTATCCACTTAAACTGAAACTTTGTTGAAAAACTCTTTGATTCAATTTTAGCTTTTTTCTCAAGCCCACACCTCCCATCAGGTATAGCAGATCTAAATTAACCTGAAATAAAGGTCAGCTTTTCTAGTGGGATTTTCTTGATGTTTTCTTTTTACCTCCTTTATCTGAAGCCATAATTTGCAGAAAGATTACACCCAAGCTTTACACTGAAAGAAATCCCCAACATCCATGCAAGTAAAAATGGGAGTTTAACCCAAATCGACAAAGGTTAAAGCTTCACAATGACTTACCCAGAATCCAGAACTACAACTACTTCTGACTATCTTGGAAAAATCTTCATAAGTGGGATACTTGATAGACTTGCCAAACAAGACATGAGTGCTGATATTCAAACAAAAAGTAGTTGTTTTTTTCACTTCAAGCAACCAAATTTGAGCTATCTTTTGTTTTTTGTTTTTCTTATTATTTTTCGAAATAATACTTGTTTCTCAGTTTTAATTTGAAATGTATGTTACACCTTCTCAGGGTGTATCATGGAGCACAGTACAGTACATGATCGGAGAGATCCAATACGGCGGCCGAGTGACTGACGACTTCGACAAACGCCTCCTAAACACCTTTGCCAGAGTTTGGTTCAGTGAGGAAATGTTTGGACCCACCTTTAACTTCTACAAGGGATACAACATCCCAAAATGCTCCAGTGTGGACCAGTATCTCAGTTACATCCAGGTAATGCTAAAAAGACGCAGATGACGGTGGTGTGTGACTGAAAATGTTTTTACAAAATGTTATTTTCAGTTTGTGATAGCAACCACATTGTGGACGATTGTGTTCTTCTCCCTTTTCTGATATAATCACTCAAGTGGATTATGTCACATTAAATAACTGTAATTTTGACACGATGCATGTCTTTGTGTGTCACAGAGCAGCTTTAAAGCTTATTTTATTTAACCTAGCTTCATTGTCATACATGCTGAAGACTGAAAGACTGTGAAATGCTCTACTGTGTTCTCTCATACACTCATAAACACAACTGTGGAGAAACCATATAGATACGACATCTAAAAACCCAAACTTAATTCCAACTTTTCTGTCTCCCAGAAGAGCACAAGAGCATTACCACTAAATGCAAGATACAAACAGAAGGGATTACCATTTGCATTGTAATTTATACATTTTACCCTAATTGTAAGTAAATCAGTTGTTGCACCGTTAGACAAAGCTTGCAGGTCAGCCCCTGGTTTTCCCTGAGATTTATTTTAGGTGTGTGAATGAAAGCTGAATCAGCGAGGACACCTCTTTAAATCATTAAGTTATTTGTCGTATGAGGCCAGCTGGAAAATTGGTATTGATTGCTCCTGTCAGACAGAACAGAGTCAGTACATCCCTTCAGGTCAGTGAAGAAAAGCATCGTACTGTCATGTATTATATTAAGGAAAGTAATGAAGAAGGAAAACAAATAAGGCAGTAAAGATGCAGCAAAGTTTGTAGGAACTTGGTAATTTCCAGGTAAAAGAACAAAAGGAGTCGCAGAGTGACAGCTTGTAGAGTGCATCTTTTTTTTTTTCTACAAGCAGTTGGATGGTACAGCTGCTCATCACTGCAGACCCACAGCTTGGTTGGGTGCCAACTGACCACATTTGACTGTTTGTAGGAAGCTGGGGGAGAGATCCTATCACTTCAACAGCATTTCTTCCAAGTTGGTCAGAGACACTCACCATTTTGCAGGAGGGATAGCGTGACTGACCCATGTGTTGTACTGTCTGAATCCTCATCAGAGGGGGACAGAAAGCAGCTTGTGACACCATGTGTAGCTGAGATCATGCTCAGTGTCTGCAGCTTGTTGCGTGTGTGAACCTCGGGATAAAAAAAGGGGAGGAGATATTTAAATATATAAAAAAAAAAGACAAAAAGAAAACAAAACAAAATAGTGAAATTGTTCTGCATTGATATGTCGGGTATGTATTGGCACAGATGCTGATTCTGGGTTCCTCACTCAATAGGATACTCGAATGCTATCTATTAAATCTTAAAGAAAAAAAAAAAACTTAAGGGAATTTAGTCACTTAATTAAATTCCATTCCTGTATTTCAGGGTCTTCCAGCCTACGACACGCCTCAGGTGTTTGGGCTCCACCCGAATGCAGATATAACCTTTCAGAGTAAACAGGCGAAAGACGTGCTGGACGCCATCCTAAGCATTCAGCCAAAAGACAGCTCATCGGGAGGAGGGGAGACCAGAGAGGCGGCGGTGTCCAGACTGGCTGACGACATGCTGGAGAAACTGCCTCCTGACTATGTACCTTTTGAAGTATGTTTGTGTGCTCTGTGAACAGCCCGAGGCAAATGATTGAGGTTAGGCATGGTTGTTCACAGTTCCTCTCACAATGCAAGCTGGGCTGAGTGTCTCTCGTGGTGCCAGGCAGAGGCAGGGAGGGATGGTGTGAATACAGCTGGATCCCAGCTTTATTTTGAGGTTCCTCTCCTTTTCTGTCACGAAAAGGTGAGGAGAGATTATGACTCCGAAGCGAGGTGCAAAGCTTCGCTGTCGCTTACCGACACCGTGTCTCTCGCACTTTCAGGATCTTGCTTACATGGAGAAGAGGTACACAAGGAGAAAAAAAAATACTGAGCCAGTCTAGTGTTGACAACCTGAAGAAATATATATATATATATATATATATATATATATATTATATTTTTTTTTTTTTTAATTGAAGGAGATAAAGGTGTAAAGTTCAGAGAGATGCAGACGTGTTAAGAGAAATGTCTTCATCTGAGAGCAGATTTTATTTTATTTTTTTCATTTTTTTCTCCGAAGAGTTTTTTTTGCGGCGCTAGTGGCTCGCATTTTTTTCGTGACAGTAGGCTGACAGGAAGAGGGGGGAAGACATGCGGCAAAGGTCGCCGGGACCGGGAGTTGAACCCGCGACGTCCGCGTCGAGGACTAAGGCCTCCAAACGTGGGGCGTGCTAAACCCCTGCACCACCACAGCACGCCCCCTGAGAGCAGATTTTTAATGGAAATCACAAATTGACAAAAATCACTTTGTTTTCTTGTTTCACACACAAACGTTATATCTTCCCATGAACCTTAGATCTTTTTTTTATACTTATCCGTTCGATGCAGTCACTCACAAAAGCTTTCATAAGCCTTGAAAACTTCTAATGGTATCTCATTACAACCAAAAGCTCAATACATTTTATTGGAATTTATGCAAGACTGAACTTTGAAGTGGAAGGAAAATTGTATGGGTTTTAGCATTAACAAGTAAAAATCTGAAAAGTATAGTGTGTATTTATATCTAGCCCTTCTGAATCAGTTGTTTAGAACGTCCACCTTTCTCTGCATTTACACTCGCAAGTTGTTTTCATGACATATCTACCAACCTTGCACATCTCAACTACAATTAATAGCCATTTCTCTGAAGCACATCTGTAAAGATCAAATCTTAAGTCTTGTCATAGATTTTAAACTAAGATTACGTGTGAACGTTTTATCATTCTTCTTGTTTTGTCTTTGACTCTCATTTTAAATCAGGTGAGAGAGCGTCTTCAGAAAATGGGGCCCTTTCAGCCCATGAACATCTTCCTCCGCCAGGAGATTGATCGAATGCAGCGGGTCATAGCTCTGGTCCGGCACACTCTGGTGGACCTCAAGCTGGCAATCGACGGCACCATCATCATGAGCGAGAACCTGCGGGACGCCCTGGACTGCATGTATGATGCTCGCATTCCTGCACGCTGGATGAAGGTCTGGTTCCCTGAGTAAAAACCAACAACGCTGAGCCTTAAACTGTTAATCATTTGAACATTTTTCAAATGATTTTATGTTTCCTTTCTCTACGTGTTTTCACTGTCATGACCAAACTGAATGTGGAAGAAAATGGATTAGAATATTGCAGAATGATGATGTAACGTATGAAATGCTCAATTTAAAATGCCGCTATGAGTTGCTGTAACAGAAGCAACGTCATTGTCCATATATGGCAGTAACTTCCTGTTGTTATGACTCAAGTCAGTTTTTCATTCGAAGTTGGTTTTAAAATTACTAATTTACTTTAAAGAACAACACACATCTGTTGGGATTTGTTCATGTTTTGTTTTATAAATTTTTTTAGATTCTCTCACTCTACAAAATTATGACAATATTTCTGAAAACATTGGATAATGTCAAGACAAGTTTATTTGTATGAAGCATTCAGCAAAAAGCCAGTGTAGAGAACTATCCGTTCTCCATGCTGAGTTCTTGATGTATGAGGTTAAAGAAGAGCCAGTGAGTTGAATTCATATATTCCATGTGTTAATACCAAAGTACAGCTTGTCCATTTCTCATGCTTCCTTTAGGAGTTAGCAAGACGAAATGGCATCCAAGAACAGTTTGTGCTCTGCTTTGTTAGCCTCTATCTAAGCTATGCCCTAAAAGAGGGCGGTCCCTAGTGAATCATCTCCTCTAACCATAGCTCTCATTTGCAATTCCTAGCATGTCATTTCCTTTAGGTTTAGCTTAGCAACTAGCTAACAGAGATAGAAGGAAAACACAGGATTATTTATTCTCAACACCATTTCATTTCATCAGTTCTACTCTTTCTGCTTTCAACCACTTCCTTGTTTCTGTTTTATTTATTTTTTTTACACTGACTTCTATAATTAAAGTAAATAAAGAAAAATAACTAAACACTCATAGAACTGACACAGGCTTGACTTGTATGTATTTGATTTACAAATAATTAAGCTGAATTCAACATATGCTTATACTATTAGTTATTGATGCTTTGAAAATAGAGTATTTTAGGCTTCAGTTCCTTCCTAGCTGAGAGTTTTTCTACTCAAAGTTGTTTTGTTTCGCTTACTTGGTCGCATTTCTTCCTGCTCATCTAATCCACCCAGTTTAGGTGCTCAATATATCACCAGAATATGTTGATTATGTTGTTGCCCATGTTTGTTTTCCTTATAGGCATCGTGGGCCTCCAGCACCCTGGGGTTCTGGTTCACAGAGCTGCTTGAGCGGAACCGCCAGTTTCAGGCTTGGATCTTTGAGGGCCGGCCCAAATGCTTCTGGATGACAGGCTTCTTCAACCCGCAGGGCTTCCTGACAGCGATGAGACAGGTACACATGGCACCAGGCAGCCCACCTATTTACCCTCTGCTGGGGAGGAGACCAGATGGCGCACAGAGGGAGAGGCGGGCACACATTCGCAATGACACACACGAGTAAACATATGTGCAGCTACACACACAAACATTGATAAGCAAGTCTGAACTCCAATTTATCTTAATGTGTGGCAAATGAATGCAGCAGAGAAATAATTTAAATGGTTAACTCTGCTTGAACCACATTAAAACTCCTGCCTCCTGTTGTTATGGGATTAGTGGGTTCTTTTGTTTGTTTTTTTGGGGGGCTTTTTTCCCAATATGGTTAATCAGTTTTACAATTCTTCATGCAAAATTCAGATTAGAAATTATATTTTAGCACAGCATGAAAAAAACAACAAAACAAAGATTAAATGCAAAGTAATAAAAATGATAAATACAGAATGAGAAATGTAAAATGTTTTATCTTTTAAAAATGATTTTAGCCTAATCTACAGTTGTTTCTACTATGTTTCTGAAAGAACGGACATTAAACATTGGTTTTCGAGCAAGCTCCTTTTACCTTTCTCTGTTTATCATTGTAAAAATTTCAAGTCTCAGACAAAGGTTGCATTAAAATGCATCTTTGTCAGACATAAAATGACATTTTCTTGCGAAAAATGTAGGAATACATATCGAGATTTACTAAAATATTATTTTGGATTTCTGCTACATTTAGTAATTTACAAATACTAAATTTAATTGATTTTTAGTGAAGGTGGCTGAGCTTACCTACTGCTGCTCTGGAAGAAAACAGGATTCTTGATCAATTTATCTCAGGTTTCCATAAAGCTCCTTTAACAAAAACAGCTCTTCTCTGTGTGACAAATGAAAAGTTGGAGTCATTTAGTATTTGTGTCAGATTTCTGCATCTGACTTTTGGTTTATTTTTCCTTCTGCACCAAAGAAAAACCCCAGAGAGGGGAGTTATTGATGATGGAGCTGTCTCCATTTTACTTGGAGCAGATTTGTAGAACTAATGTGAACTCTTGAAAATAGCCACCTTTTCTGGCTTAATTGGATAAAACTACGTGAAAAGGCTGATCTGTTTGTGTACAATATGTGATGAAAGTCGCAAAATGATTTTTCATATCTTATTTTTTTCATTTCTTCCAAGATTACAGTGATTCCAGCATACTTTATTTTTATATCCTACTTCCAAAGCTTTACTGCTGCCCTTCCAGCTGAATTGAATCAGTGTTGTAGTTGGAACATTAAGACCTTAACCTGCAGATTTGCTTCTTCATGGGCTCCCAGGAGATCACTCGCGCCAACAAAGGCTGGGCCCTGGACCGCATGGTGCTGTGCAACGAGGTAACCAAGTGGATGAAGGATGACATCACCCAGCCACCAGCAGAGGGTGTGTACGTTTACGGCCTCTACCTGGAGGGAGCCGGCTGGGACCGCCGCGGCTGCAAACTTGTCGACTCCAAGCCCAAAGTTCTCTTTGAGACGATGCCTGTAATCAGGATGTACGCCGAGAATAACGGTGAGGTTTCCAATTAAACGGCACTACAAAGAGGCGGTTCGGGTTGCCGGGGGGAGAGAGAGTTGGTCCAGAATTGATGCATAAACCTTAATCCTGCCTTAATCCTCTTGAATTCTCCTCATGTTGTTCATCCCACACAGTCACTGGATACATGCAGCATTTAAATGTCAAGCAGACTTAATGTTGTCTATGATGTCGGGGAATACATTTCCAGCAGTTTGTGCCACAGTATTTGCTCAGGTTAAGGCCAGAGTGCAGCAACATCTTACAGCCACTGAAAGATGAATAACGCTGATCGTTCAGGGGTAAAGTTTTTGTTCCTGGTTTTTACACTGACATCAGCTACCTTATCATTGTTAACAACAATCAAGCTGACTGTATGCAGTGCAGGAGAGGCTGTAAACCCATCGTTACAATGACATGAAATGTTGCCAGTAAGCTTACAAACTGAGGAGAAAATTAAGTCATTAATTTGGGAACATTTTACCCATTTTCCAAATAACATAAAATCAGTCTCAACATGATTGTCCCATAGCACTGCCATTATTATGTTGTGTATTTTGTGATTTTGCTGATTTATATATAAAAAAAAACATAACTATAAAGCTCAATGTACAATATTTTAGTGGTATTTAATTTGACTTAGATCTGAAATTTGACTTTAGCAACTAATACAGCCGAATAGATACATTTGCTTTCATCTAAACATTTAACCATAGCCTTGGTTATAGTAGTTTTAGTATTGATGTGTTGTTGGAAGGTGAATCTCCACTCCAATCTGCAGCTTTTTAAGGTTCTTCTAATGATTTCCTATTATTTTAACCCCACAGCATGACTCCGTCATGCTTATGTTGTACCATGGGAATGGTATGCTGAGCTTTATACTGTATACAATGGTTGTTTTTCTTCAGTGTTTTGCATGTAGGTCAAGTTCTATTTTGGGCTCTGCTGGCCAGAGAACCTTTCCTCCAGATGTTTTGCTGTGTTTCCTACATGGCTTATCGGGAAGTGCAGAGGACTTCTCGTGGCTTTCTTTCAGCCCTCTTCTTTTCAGTCTTTCAAAAAAGGCCAGATTTGGGGAATGCCCATTTAACAGTTGTCTTGGTAACAGATTCTTCCACCTGGGATGTGGATGTCTGAATTACCATGGGGCACTTGGCTGTCTCTCTGATTAATGCTGTTTTTAACCGCTCTGTCAGTTTAGTGGATGAACAAGACTCCACAAATTTTTCCTTGACCTGGCTTGTGTGTACTTCTGTCTTTGTAAAATTATTTGTTCACTGATGTTCTCTAACAAAACTCTTAAAAGGCCTTCACAGGAAAAAAGGAAAGAAATCAAAACCATGGATCTTTTTTTTTCTGTTCACAATTATGCCCTGTTTTGCCCTAATTCTTTACCGAAAATCTAGATAAAACACTTTTCCTTGTTGCACACAGGATTACATAACACAGAATGACCGAAAATGTTTTTTTAAATTTTCTCGCCAGCATATAAAAAAATAACTTGACAGTATGTGTGCCAGGAAGCATCGGGATTAAAACAATACTTTACATCAACATTCATAAAGGTGTTTTACCTAAAAATGTTAAGCCGTTTTGAATCTTTTCCAGTTTGCTGAACTACTTAGCTTCTTCAGTCTGTAGCAGCTTAAGAAAGAGTTGATGAGGAACACGCACGGCAACCTCTAGCAGTTTATTACGTTATGACGAATAAGTAATGAAGCGCAAACTTGCAGTCCAAAAAAGCAGGAAACAAACTACTGCTGAAAAAGGAAATAACTATGTTGTCCTAATTTGAGTTATTTTGTTGATTAGTTTAATAAAAAACAGATGTGGTGTCAAACACAGCTGGATGTCTTTGGTGCAACACACCAGTGCTCATATTTCTGAAACTTCCACTTAAAAGATCTTTAATTAAGAGAGATTGTTTTACCAGCTGCTGCTCCCTTTCCAGAAAACTGTTGAATTGCATCTTCTTCTTTTTTTTCTGCTCTGTGTTGCAGGTGTGAGGGATTCACGCCTCTATTCCTGTCCAATTTACAAGAAGCCGGTAAGGACAGACATAAATTACATTGCAGCTGTGGACCTGAAAACTTCCCTGCATCCAGAACACTGGATCCTCAGGGGCGTGGCTCTGCTCTGTGATGTTAAATGATTTCTTTGTGTAAACACACTACATATCAACTTCATAAAACCAGTCACCTATAGAGACAAGACCCTGTGTCTCAATAGGATTAACCACAAATAATGAAGTGTAAAGCTTTTAGGCATGCAGTAGAAAAATGTTCTTCTAAAGACATTAGAAGAATAGAAAATTCAACTTTCTCTAAATAGAAAGTTTGATTTTCTATTTAGAGATATGTCATTTTGATGGGAATTTTATAGTAAGATGCTTTTAATAATGAAGATTTAGAAAAAATACATCAGGTCCTGACAGTTGTCCTATTTTCGTGCAGTAACTATGTAGCGTTTAGATGTCACTTTCAAATAAAGCCATGAGTGCATTAAATGTGGTACAAACGTTTACCTGAATTCAATGTTTTCATTAAGTGAAAGGAGGAATTGTCGTCTACAACTGTGGTTTTTGAGGATAAGATGTGAACATGAGGTGATAAATAGTCTGATTTTAAGATGTGTTTTGTCTTTAGCTAGGGATATGACCTCTGTACTGGTTATACAACTTATTACATAATTTCTGTTTATGTCAACAGAAGGGGGAAATGTCACCTTCAATGTGTCTGCTTTTACTGTATCTATTTCAGATCATACTGACATTGTGAAATGAGTTCTAGATTTAAAAAAAAAAAAAGCTTTACAGAAAAATTTAGTTCCGACCCTCATGAGTCTAGACTCGTCGGTTCAAGTTTTAACCACACTCAAAAGGTAGACCAGGAAGTTTTTATGTTGATGTCACCCGCTGGTGCAGCCTGCTTCGAGTAAACGAGATGCATCAGTGCAGGATGCTGGGATTATTCACACTACCCTGCCATTACATGTAAGTGCAGGACAATCCTGTCAAGGATCTAAGAAAGCTACATGTATTTAAGAGCTTAGGTGAACTAAATTACATAGAAACTTTATTGAGGTTTTTACAAAAAATAACAATAGCATCATCCAAAAACAAACTTTTTTTGAGAATATTTTGTATCTTTTCTTACAAAACAACCATACACACTAAACCTATCCTGTACATAAATCAGGCTTTAACTACTCAAACCTAAAATATTTACACTGAAATAATTAGAATTTTTCTGAAATTCTTGAGTTTGTTTGGCTCAGGTCTATGCAACAGAGGCCAGGAGCATAAAAAGTGTATTAAAACAGAAAAGCACTGTTAACTTCCACAACTCCTGTTTGGTTTCAAAAGGTACATTCTGCCCATTCTTCCCCATTATTCACTTCAAAAACTAGTATGGGTCGATCAATATCCTGGCCACATTAACTTGAACGTTTAACTGTGACAGCAAAATATATATATATTTTTTGGCAGATCTATATGGTCAGTCTTACAAAAATTCTGCATGCTTTAGTTCTCAGTTTGAATTGTAATCTACATTCAGCTGGATGGGGAAACATGTACAACTGTTAAGCATATTCTCAACAACTGCCTGGAAGTAACAGAAAATGTACAATTTATGTGTTTTTCACAAACTGTTATGCATCTGGCCTCAAACTCCCGTTTACAGCAAGAGTTGACAAATACACTTCGGATAATACAGACAAGATGATTAGAGTGTAGACCATTTCAAAATATTCTGGACTGTCTGTAGGATACATCCAAGACTTTGTGGTTTTAACAGATTTCTGAAGTATCCATTGTAAACCATGTTGCCGCCTTCTGTTTAAAGACACGCTGCATCCTTGAAGAGGACTTCTGCTGTTTTTTTAATGCTTGATTTGTAGTATTTCAAAAAAATACTTCTAAAAGGAGCACAAACTTACATTCATAACACCAGCGACAAGCCGGTGTTTGTGGTGCCATCAGTCCTTTAGAAATTCTGCTGATACATTTTCTGTGAAAGTGCTTTGGAGTTTTCCAAGCATGTTATTCTGCAACCCCGAGTGTCCCGTTCCCTGAAAAAGTGAGACTTGCTGTGGTGCAGCTGGCATCAATGCAGGGGTTTCTGTGGTATCCAGTGATTGCAACAAACATCACATAGCTACGCAATTACTGATTCGGAACATCTGAAACTTTTCTTTTTCATTAAACCTGAATACTTTTCAGCTGTGACATTCAAATTGCATTAAAATCGTAGTGTTTCCCACCTAATTGCTGTCTAACAAACACGTACTGTTACGTGCATGTACGTTCTACATAGGTAGAACGTACATATCGTTCTACCTATGTACGAAAAGGACTAAATGAATACTAGATCTGTGGCATAGTTATTTTGCGAAGTGATAGTAAAATCTGTTTTTCCTTCTTGTCGGTCAGATTTCTTCCTGAGTCGCACTTGTTTTTATTACCAAAGCTCTTCGGAGATAGTTCCTCAGTCCCCGATCAAAGACTTTTGGTTGTACCTCCGTCGATGCAGATTCAGTCTTACGGCATAATGTTCCCTTGGGACAGCGAGCGCGTCAGCTCTGTGTGCACAAAGAAGGTTTTGAGCTCTCCTTTGCCTTTGACATTGATGATCCCTCTGCAAGAGCACATGTAGCCCAGATTATGAAGGACGCGACTTGTCTCGTCCGTCACCTAGAGGGAGAACCACATGAGTCAAGACTGTTTTGCTCATTTTACATGACTGGATTACATTCCTCCGGAAGCATCAGGGTCTACCTCTTTTTGAGTTTTGTGAAAAGTACATTTGCATGGCACTTCTTCTGTTGCACTTTAAAGACCAGATTGGGATTATTTATTGTATAAATATGTATATACACATATCTGCGTATTGTGCTTAAGTCAATTGCAAACAATATTGGTTTAATGTTTACATTTCTTGTTAGAGGGAATGGAGAAGAGATCACAGTGTATTTCACAACTTATTCATAAAACTACATGTCTACGCAGCAAAATGTGCCAAAAGAGAGCAATGAAATTTCCATGTTTAAAAAAAAAAAAACAGCAGGTTATGGCACAATAAAGACCACAAAGTACTCATAAACAAAAATAAGAAATGTTTTATGCTGGTTTTGAAATGAGGTAACATTGTTAAAATGAAAGAGGGGAAGCTTACCTGGAAAATTCACAGCATTTCTTTTCAATATCTCTTATCTGTAAATATCAGCAGCCATTTACCAGAAGAAAATCAGGAGGACTGCAGTTGTGCTGCACTGCACAACAGATGGCTATATTGCATGTGTGCAAGCTGGGAAGTACAATGCAGCTCTCCGAAGACTAAATGGCAGCAACAGCAACATGCCGTGTAATGGAAAAACATTACACCTTATCGGTGCTTAGACAGGATGCCAGCATAAGATTTTAAGGTGTCAGGGGATGTTGAGATGATAAGATGTCCTTTCTGCTATAAACCACACAGGTGGAGGGACAAAGTTTTACCTTCAACATGTCAGTCTTCTTTTTTTAAATGTACTAACTTTGTTGAATGTGAATGTAAATTTACCTTCAAAATTACGACATTGGTTTTGATCCTATTCTGGAGTGCATTTTATTGCTATTGTTTGATTTACAGTGTTTCTGTGCCATCTGGAAACTTGGTTTACTCTTTTTTTCAGGTCTAGATTAGTATTGAAAAATAGATCTGATCCCTTAAAATAGACAGAACTTTGGAGAATCTAAAACTCTGGAATTTTAACATGGAATGTGAAGGAATCTTGTATGTAGGTGCATCTTATTACTATTAACTGTTTTTTACATCATTATTGTCTAGAGAAACAAATGTGTTTAGTTTTTTTAATTCATAGCATTTTTTTTACATGCTGTACATATCGTTCTACCTCTGTACCTAATTTGTAAGGACTATTTGTTAGCCCTATGTAAACTAAGTAACTGATCATGACTGAAGGCAAGTTGTGATCATTTTTAAATGTGATATTTTAGACTAACATGGTATGAAAGTTAAAGATAAATGAAGGAAGCCAATTTATGTCACTCACCTGTATTTTCCCCAGGACTCCAGTGCTTTCCATTCTGCTGGCTACATTTACTGTGTTTCCCCAGATATCATACTGTGGTTTCTGAGCTCCAATGACTCCAGCAATCACTGGACCGTGGTTAATACCTGATTGAGAACGAGGGAAAATCAGCTCCTCAGATACATTTAAATTGATCATATTTCTCAAGAATAACAGAAATATTTATTGTTAGCTTGTATTTTTGTCACATATGCTTTATTTCTTTGTAATTTCCTGTCCAAAAGGCATAAATTTGGTCCATTTTACTCTCCATCTCATCATCTTCTTTAAGTAGTATTATAAGTCTACTGAGAATAGTTTGACAAAACGAAAACCCTCTGCTGTGATAGGAAACAAAGCTTTTCACAAGATTTTTTCTCAACATTGGAAGCTAAGCACAGCAGAGCCCTTAATCCCCAACACTATTAGACCCTCAGCTCGAGCTTTTCATGCAAATTAAAGACTGTACCCAGATTTGTGGGAAACAGACAGCATACACATGTAAAAAGGCACCCAACCATCGGCTTTGAAAACGTCCAGAGTAGCAAGACAAGTATTTTTTTCCTCATGGGGGTTATTAGGTCCAGTCTGGAAGCAGCAGGGATGTACAGTCATCCAGTCACACACTTGCACACTGCTGAGTTAATGGAGCATCTCATGCTGAGACCTGCAAAGCCATGTTGGAAGTAGCAAACTAAGTCTTCCTGCTCACAGGGAGCTTGGACGTGCCTCTCTTCCCGACCAAGACCATGACTTTTTCTGAACAGTGGTGTTTAGTGTATGGTCACTGCAGAGACATTAGCTATTTCGGCAAGATAGGAAGGGGATAAAAATACATTTTCTTGACATTTACCGCTTGGTGCATTGGAGTGTACACAATAGCAAGTTTAAACGGATTCCTTTGAACACATCTTATGCTGAGAAGAAAAGACAGTACTTGTATAGCTCTCCTAACCTTTCTATATCAATCTCTATCTAACAGCATCAATGTTATGTGATATTTTACTGGTCATGTCTGAAAAAAATTCTTAAATTGCTCTGAGGTTACTATCACTTTTAGGAACAGCAATGGGACAGAAAAAACAAATACAGGTGCAACTTAAGTAAGAACATCAAAAAGTTACTTAACCCTTACATCGACAGTGTTCTTACATCGACACTCAGGAGGACCGCAGTAGATGTCATGGTTACACAGTGTGAAGGCGGGGTAGGCGTGTCCCGTCAGATTGTCAGTTCCCAAAACCACACAAAAACAACCTTGTAAACGCACACTTGGGGTCAGTGCGCCCCACTGAACCATTCACAGGGTAAAAAGCTCTGTGCTTGGTCAGGGTTAAGTACCTAAGGTCAAACCGTAATATATTTCAAGCATTTATTCCAGTTTGTCAAAATATTACCCAAGAGCAATAAAAATCCTCAAGACATTGGGATCTTGATTTTTCTAGTGAGATAGAAAATTTGTTTTCACCCAAAAAAAAATGGACTACCCCCTTCATTCTTGGTAAGACACTTCTATTGTTGTTTCTTGCTCATAAGAGGCTCAGCAAGAGGAAAGTGGCAGTTGTAATACATTGGATTCATCGATCTGACGTGGTTCTTGAAATATTGATTACAGGTGCAGTCCATACCTTGTGACTTTCCTTAAAGTTATTTTTTTAGACATTGCTGACCATACCGATTCTTTGTTGGGAGATAAATCCTTTAACACTGGTCTTAAGTAATATTTAAATTTTTGGAGAAACTAAGCTTTTTTTTCTTTTTTTTTACCTGTAATTTATAATCAAATTATAATAAATGAAACACTTGAACCAAATAACCCCCTTGTGTATCTTTTGAGATACACGTTTTGAATTGAGCTACAGAAACAAACAAACTTTTAATGGTATTTTAATTTGTTGACATTTACCTCCATTTAGCCTACTCCACACAGTCTTTATTTTATCCCTTGCGATACTCACCAATTCTGAGTTTAAAGTCATTGAATGAGTGTTTGTTGATGACATCCAACTTTCCCACCAAGGCAAATGCAAACTCCACCATAGTTCCTAAGTGCATATACTGTCTGTCATCCTCCTGCAAGAAAACGCCACTTACACTATGCTTTCTACTGGAGAGCAACATATTTAATGGCAGCCAGGTAAACAACATAAGAATTAAAAAGAAGTTGTCTACCTGGGTAGTGTACTCTGTCACAGACGATGTATTCAGTCCAGTAGCTGCCATATAAGTGCTGCCGATGGTCTTTATCTTCTCGACGCCACTAAATTTAGGCTTGGAAAGGAGCTGCACAAAAGAAAAAAGAAATGATATAATATTAACAACAAATAGAGAATAAACATTTGTTCAAATCACATGATGACACCCATGAGGCACATGTTATGAAAATTCTAACCGATGCTAATTTACCTCATCAAAGTCAGCAATGATTTCATTGAGAAGCCTGAGACACTCTAATCCCTCCTTGTTGACATCAGATTCAGTGTAGAATTCTTTGAAATCTGGGATAGAGGCAAACATGACGCACACCACGTCGTAGGACTGGTGGTACAGATCCTGCAGGACAACAGATGAGTTGCACAAGTTGTCAATTTCTGTTTTTTGTCTGTCGGGTAAAAAGATTTTTCAAGCAAATGAACAAGTTTTTTTAAGAAACGTGTGAAAAAAAGAGAAGACTTAATTTTAGGATGGATTGTACGTATAGAAGAGGTGAACAGTTTGCATGTTTGTCATGATACAATTATATTGTACAAATAGGAAAAGAAATGTCGACCTCATTTTTCCAGTTGCGAGCCAAAAAGTGTTCTGCGACGTGTGCAGGCAGGACGTTCTCGAGCAAAACCCGGTTGAGATTCTCCATCGTTTCTATTTCCTCACATTCTCTCTTAAACTTGTTCTTCCAGAGAAAGTCCAACCTACAGTAATATTCATTCTGTTACAAGAGGACACAGAGGTGAAGAGACTGGAGGTACAGCTGTAAAGCTTGCTTCCAGGAAGCACAGAAAAACAGAATCTGACGTAAATATGGACAGCAACACTGAAGACAAACAAGCACAAACAAATCAGTTTCAGTTCTGCAATTAGAAAAACAATCACAGTGGAAGCAGTAATCAATGGAGCTTTGTTTAAATGATCTGTTATCCCTTCAAAAAATCTTTTTAATGATGTGAGGCTGAGTGTAAAGAATCCAATAAAGGACACACTCAGTGTGTGATATTTTCTGGTCGGAATAATGTATGTAATCAAGTCTTCCGCACTTGAAACATTTACAATTTGTTAAATATGAAGCAACAACAAGGGGCACATGTTTGCAATCACAGATTGAATATTTAATTGAAAAGAATGGTTTTTAAAATTAAAACAGAGGAATAAGCTAAGTTCAAAACTTAATAACTGATGGCCTCTGATGGATATGGTCTCTAGCCAAACTAACTAGAATATCTGAGTTATTTCAATGTGCACACATTTCAGTCTTTAAAGGTGCAAAGCCCGCACTAATCCAAAAAGACAAAAACATAGTATTGACTCCAAATGGTATAAATACAAATGCAAGCCATGCTTTGAGATTAAAATAATTAAATAAATCCATCTATCATGTCTTTTACTCTTTGCTATTACGTACTATTTTGTGGTAATCCATCACATTAACCCACATTATTCTGGTTAAAAAATTTAAAAAAAACCTTTGTAGTAACATTACACATTGTGAAAATAAATAAACAATCAGGTGGTTACTTTTGTGTAGCTCTCTGAAACCTGGTGGCATATCTTTGAAGGAAACTAAAGCCTCTTTAGAATCCACAGGAATGCTAATGTTCTAATGTTTTACCTAGCATGAACACATTAAACAATAAGGATGCTCAGAAAGCATCCTTAGTCCCATCTCTGGTTTGAAATTCAGGAATTATGAATCTAGTACAGTTGATGGATCCTGGGTACGGCAGACTGTGATGGAGAAATTAGGCAAAAATAAGTTGTTGTGCATTGTGATGAATGATTTTCAGATTTAGTTTCATGACTTGTTTGCCCGATGTTCTGAAAGAAGCTGAACAATCATGACAAACTAGTCCATAGATTTTAATTAGGCAAACAACTTAATTTGTGTGTCTTAAAAAGAAGAAGAAAAAAAAAAAAAGAACCGGGGGCCTCATTAACTTTGTGCGTGGGTAATTCTAAACATTTAAATTAAAATAGACTGACTAAGGAAAACAATGGAGTGATGCAGAAGGGAATTTAGGGAGGCAAAGCTATATTTGGAATAGGCAGCCCAGGGAGCACAGAGCAGGAAGAATGGATTGGAAGGAAACGAGAAAAATGTTTTTAGACTGAAACAAGCTTAGTAGCATAAAGAAACAAGTACACACAGAATAAAGGTGAAGGTGTATTTTGGGACATGTTTTAAAAGCTGTGCATCAGCTGAGCATCGGATCGTTTAATCAAATCAAAGTTTACCTGTCTAGCAAGAACTAGCAGTGTGATGAAGAAGATGAAGAGAGAGATAGAGCCCATAGTCTTCAGGTCCTTGAGAACTCCTGGTCTTTATGAGCAAAGAAAAACATTGCATTTGTTAGATAATGGCAACACTAATGAATGAAAACAGATTATTAAAGAGTGAGTGAAAAATTCAAAGAGAAAATGATGAGATAAAGCTAATTACAAATCAAGATCAGAATCAACGTTGACGCACTTCATGAATGGTTAGTGGACCGTTTTATTTTAAGCTGTCACTCAGTCTTGACTGTCAATTCTGCTTTGCTGTGACAAGAGCTTGTTTACTACTGAGATTTTAGTGACAGCTTTCCGCTGTAATGGTGCACGGTCGCTCACTACAGCTATTTCTCAAAATCAAAACGTGATGAAGTTCCAACAGAGCACTACTGCATCTTTATTAATGCAAACATATCTTGTGTCATTTGGGAATTTCTCTTCCAATCTAACTGTCAACTTCCCAGAGATCTTGAAAAACAGCATAACCCAATCAGTTCATTCCTTTTTACAATATAAATGAAAAATGTGAGCTGACTAGCAGTCAAAACCTCTAATCAGCTCATGACAAGGACTCAATAACAAAGATAGTAGTTACTTTGGTGCATTTCAGCTAAAGTGAAGCCAAGGCTTTTCTAATGTGTTTTTACACCTGGCTTGTTCAATTCTAAAACTTATGTGGTTGAAAAACTGAGATGTAAACCAACATTTTCCACTAAAACCATAACAACTCCTATCATGTTATTTAAGAACTTAGACCATAAATGAAAAAAGAACAACATACATGGAGTTGCACATATATGCTGAAATTGTAATGCAGAAAAACTAAAGGAATATTAAACATGAAGGCTATTCAGCAGATAGCAAAGAAGATACATTCAACATCTACAGAAAGGGGAGTTATTCAAATTTGGTTGAGTTAGGTCTTCATCAATTCCCTGGCTTTTTATGAATTATGGCATCTCTCAAGTCATATTTTCCAAAATGGGAGACTCTGTACAAGTTTCTGCCACATTAATGATAAGGTAAGTCATCTGATCAATATAAACATGCAAGATTAATTTTTTTTTTTAATATTTAAAAACATTCTCCAGCAGGATTTTCTGAGGGACTGAACAACAAATATTGCCATATCTCATGACAATAATGTCAGCCACCTCAATATGAGAACTTCACATCCATCTTTATTCATTAGCACCCACAGTTACTCCATTGAGCATTTTCTTTGTATTTTGATGGAATCGGGAAATTATCTACCTACTGGGTAAATGATCTATTGGGTAAATGAAACTGCAGCATCACCCTTTTGTAAATCTGAAGCCGTACCATATGCAGCATCATCACCTGTTAATGATGGGTGCCACATGCGTATGAAAAAAGAGAGAGATCCTGTACATTCTGCTCATATATTCCAACAGAACATTAACAAGTGTCACTCAAATCCTGCTGCATTAATTCAATAATAACACAATCACATCTCAAGCTATACTATGCAGACACTCTGTCAGCACTGATGAAGATTTGCTGACATCAACATGCTGAATAATTAAAGCAGCTCTTTGAATAATTCAGATGGTTTCACAACTTGGGGGAACCTCTACATTTTAGATGGAGTATTTAACTTTCATTTGTAGAAATACATTAAATGGTGGAATTATGGCCAAGGTAGTGTACCATGACAATACACCAACTTTCACACCATTCATCCAAAGTATAAGAAACAATATACTTTGTCATAATAACTAGTTTCATTCATAAGTAGTGCACTGTTCAGCTAGTCTTCAGAAGCAACCAATTTCCTGATGCACTCTGACACTGTAAAATGCATGAAATGAGTAAAATGGGAGTGTGATACATTCACCTATTATGAATGCCTGCAGTATGTCACTTGGTTTTAATTTCAATTTAATCACTGGAGAGAGATGTCAACTTGTGCTTGATATCCAGCTGGCATATATAAATTGAATTTTTCACCGAGACTCAGGAGGATTCTTCCAGAGCTTTACATTTTGTAGATGTGTTTAAACCCACCAGTCTCCAAGCTGCAGTTCAAAACACTCAGACCAAGACTCCCCAGATCACTAATTTGGTGAAATGTTTAGTTTGCTTTTAATGTGGTTTTGCCTGATATTTACCTCTAATCTGTTACGTGGTTTTTATTGCTATTAAGAGAACATAATGAAACTTGTACTAGAGCCGTTTTCTTTCCATAATGAGGCTTATGTAATGAGGATTGCAACAGACTGAAGTTTGTTGCTTTGGTTGCTAATGATTCCCTCACATACATTCCTTCTACCTACCTGTCAAGGCTTTCAGTCTTGTACAGGAATCTGCTATATTCATCCAGCAGAGAGGCATGGGTTTGTAGAATAATAATGTTGTAGATCACCACAGCGGTCAACATTATAATCATCTTCAGCTCATAGTTTATCCTCAGAAACACCGAGCAAGAGATCAGGCCCAGGATGCAACTGTAAATTAAATACTGAGCAGCACAGAGGGTTTGACGGACAGAGATTGAGATTAATTCCAGCATAATGAAAATAATGAAAGCAAGAAATAGGGAAACAATGACCGTTATTCACACTTACAGGGAGGTAATAATTGTTTTTGCCCGAGAAATGTAGAAGCTGCCCAGTAGGGTAAAGCAGAGTTTCATTAGAGGAGTTGTAAAGCAGAACTGGAGGTGATATGTCGTCATCCAAAAAGAACTAGATGAAAATCAAACATTGAAACATATTATTGCTTCCTTGCAAAAGTAAAAAAAATACAATAAAACAATTCATTTGTATGCTTTTCTCGTCAGATTGTATATAAGAAGAACAAGTCAGAATTAAGACTCGCAGGACGAAAATACAATCTTATTAGAGGCCAATTGTGACAACATTTCAATAATGTCCATTAACGGAAACCTGCAGGATAAAACAAGGATTGCTGTCCCACTGAGCAAAGGGTAGATAATTTGGTTCATCCGCCCTGAGCGTCTGACCCGCATCAGACGCAAAACACGATTATAATCTCTGGAATCGATTTGTGTGAAGGTCTAACCCAGGGTCTTGACACCATGCTTTATCACACATGCAGCCCCATCTCACGCCTCAGGCTACTGCTCCCCCCTTCATCTGAGCCTTTATGTATTTGTCTCTAGTCTCCATAAAAATAAAACACAATCAGACACACCTATAAATTAATGACTAATGAACAATAAACATGCTATATACTGTCTTCTTATCAGTGTTGGGAAATAAAGTCGATGTGGATAGGGGCAGTGAAAATATAGTACTCGTGAATATATTTTTAAAGGGAAATGAGCTTATTTTTTTAAAAGCTATAACAACAAAATCTGTTTATTTAAAACATTAATTCCATTCAGCTCTAATATTATTTGAGTCACACAAAAGAAGAGCGATGTTTTTAAGACTGATGCTTCATAGGGTGTGAAGTCTACAAGGTGTAACTTCTTTCTTAGAGCAGTACCTGCACATAAAAGCTTACCATGTTGATGACTGCCATTATGAGTATTAGAGCAGTGGTTGTCATGGTGAGAGTGATGCGAGGCCAAGGCTTGTTGGCAATAATAACTGATGACCTCAGCAGCCACATCCAAGAAGTAGATGCACTTTTATTGCAGTGCTGTAGGCACACACAAATACAAGACGGGATCAAGGTTGGCACGCTACAGGATTTTACAGCCAAGAACAGAAGACCCCACATGTATCATAGGGATCAAAACACTTAAAGCACAGATCAAACGCAACTTGTAGTTTTAAAAATTAAATAGTGCAAGCTATACATGTGGATGAGCAAAACATCCATATGGATTGAAATTTTAATATTTCAATAATATTGAAATACTATTTCAATATTTCACCATATTGAAATAATATATTTCAATATGGTGAAATATATTGCAATTCCTTTCACTGAATCTGACATAAATGCTTCAGCAGCACCAATCCAAACATTTTAAGAGACCTATAGCTTCAGAGGACTTTTCAAGTAATTCTACCCAGCATCATTTTTCAAGACAAGTGGAAACTGTGGCAACAAAATTAGCATAAGTGATTTTTTATTATTTTTTTGACTGGGTTGTTTGTATCTGAGAATGCTTTTTTGGAAGAAATTTCAACACTTCTTACTGCTACAGCCACTTTATAGCTTTCACTGAACAGCCATAAGGGTTTTATTGCATCTATATAATGTTTATTGCTAAGCTTTTTAACCATGGAATGGAATCATGTGTTTCTGTCTTTTACAATCAATTGATTTACTTTTTTAACAAGACTGTGAACTGCAGCTTAGTGTGATTTATTGTGGAACAGTGAGAAACTTTTTTTCATAAGTTTGAGTAGTTCAAGGATGTACATCACATTCCAACATGCTAATAATTGCACAATGCATCATGTACCAGACTAGTAATAACTTAAAATGTGGACCAGGTGATGGCTTTCTGATTTCAGTGCTAAATAACACAAAATGCCTCAACTACACACCAAAGAGCAATAACATTAAAACCATGTTCCCAATAGTGTGTTGGTCCCTTTTTTGCTGCCAAAATATCCCTGAAGTGTTGAGGCCTTAATCCTCTAGATCAAATCTTTGCTGTGGTATCTGGTACAAGGCTGTCAGCACAAGATCCCTTATGTCCTGTAAAAATTACAAGCTGGAGCCTCAATGGGCTGAACTTGTTTTCACAAAGCATCCCACACATTGTTGACTGGACTATGTTCTGAACATTTTGGAGGCCAAGTCAACACTTCCAGGTTAATTATGTGCTCTTTAAACCATTTCCGAACAGCCACAACCATCAGAGAATACAGATCCAAATAATAGAAAGGACTAATCATGGCCTCGTGGTATACATAAATCAAAATAACATACACATTAAATGAGAAAAGCCAAGGTTTTCTGGCAGAACATTTTCCAAAGAATCACACCATCCACATGGATGGAAAAGTCCAGATTTATCCAGCAAAATAATTTCATCATAACCTAATCACAATTTGGGCCTGTCAAACTTGCTCAATTCTTCGGCTGGTACAATTTTAACTACTTAAAGACAGTTAAGTCTTTAAGTTAAGTCATCTTAGTTACTTCACCTCACCTTTCATTAATAATATTATGGCTGCTCACTTTAAGAATTGCAGCGTTTCCCTTTAATGGTCAACCTATGACTGTATTCAATAAAGAAGAAAAACAGCAGGCGAGCACCTTGTCAGTGTAAATTATCTGTTCTTGAAAAGATATAAAAAAACAGAATTCTGAACTTAAAAAGGCATTTACACAAACCATTCTGCAGAACTGGTACATAGCACAATACACTTGTAAACTAAAATATGGATTTTTTTTTAATGTGCAAATACATGCCATGTTGGATTACTAGAATTAGTCTATTTAGAAGTTTACATCTGAAATTAACACATTTTATATGTGAAAGAAAACGTATCCCAGAACGAGCCCACTATTGAACGATGTATTGAGAACCATGTGTAGTGAAGGATCACTTCTATTTGGCATCTCGAGAATCGAGGCTGAGAAACGGGTTCTGAAAACCTTAACATATAATCCTACAAAGTCCTGAAATAACCTTTCAAAAGCATATGAGTGTTCCACAAAAACAGATATCCCAGAGGAAAACTTTGCAAAGAAATTTTGCATAACTGAATAATAATAATAGATTAAAAAAAATAAAAAAAACGTTGCAAGGTGTAACTTTTGATATTGAGAGCTGCTGTGTTAGTTTCAGGCAACATTCAAAGGGACCAGAGTTCAGAGCTAAAGAACACGACATTCAGAAAACAGGGGGAACAACATTTGTAAGCCTGGAGTCGTTTAAATTTTACATTACCTTTTAATTTTTTAAAGCCATATTTTTTCCTCCCTGCATTCTCATCCTGGTCTTGCAGACGTTTTTGCAGTATCAGTAAAAAATGTCGACAATTTAGTCGAGGAGACTAAAGTGTCTCCTCGACTTTTTCAATCTTATCTTCTTGTACCTTTGCCTTGCCCTGATAAAAACGAATATTTGATTCTGCTGCATCATCTTAGACACAGCATGCAGACTTGCCACATCGTACAAAATATTTTGTTGTACAGACCTCTTTCTATTAATAAAAACCCTCTGGAAATACCCTCACTGCCACCAGCCCGAAGAATGCTTCATGATTTTCCATATTACTCCAATACTTTTATCAAGCTGACATAAAAGTTTGATAAAAACGGTCTCAAAAGGTCTCATCTCCCACGAGACCTTTTGCCTAATTCTCCAAACTAAGATTTGTTCAGCTGCTGGGGATGATAAGCAAAAGTACTGACTGTTCATAGACACTTCGCATAACCCTACTGCAATTGCTAAAACTTGTTTCTTATAATTATTTTGATAATACTAGGAGGGAAGAAAACAAGAACAATGGCTCATACAAATACACAAAATGCATCAACACTGGTTTTGAATCCGAGCAACAACTCACTGTTTTCTCCAGCTCAACTAAGCAAAGACAACAATGGTTGCTACAGGCTCATATTGTCCCGTGTTTAATTTCCAAAGGAAATAGTGAAACAAGATTGTTAGTACTGCTACTGATGTCTAAAAACCATTTACACCTCAAAGACTGAGACGGCCAGTAACTGAACCGGATAATAAAGAATGATGACTGGAAACCATTAAAGAATAGTCACTTACTGGCACGAACATAAACCAGGGAGTAGCACAGTTTTATTGACTATTTCAATAGTTATTAAAGATCAATGCTATTAGAGGATATGATTCTTCTTCTAACAAGCAGCGTGTTGTCCTCTTCAACGGTTTGTTGGTATGTCAAAGCCTACATGTTTGTTTTAACTGAACACAGAAAAATGACGTCACTCACCAATAGGTGTCCAATGAAACATATGAAGATTATGAAGGAGAGGGTGAGAAAGGCCATTCCAAATGAAATTCCTAAAACAGCCGTTCTGAAAAAGAAAAATACAGAAATTAGCTCTGTAATGACATAGACTAATAAACGTTATATAACAAATTAAAGGTCACTCACTTTGGCAGAACCAGGATCTGCACGACAAAAATGCAGAAAAATATCAAACAAGCGCAGGTGACGTAGTATTTAAAGGCAGGCAAGGTTGTTGCTCTGTACTAAAAAGACAACAGAAAACAAAATTAAAAACTCATTGTGTCAACAATTGTTTATCTTTTCGAGCAGCTTTTCAACTGTGTACTCAGGTATCATTTTTACAGTGACATTTTAGGCTAAATGCAGGCAAATGTAACAAAAAGGGACAATTTTTGATGCATGATGTAATTGATTTCACCCAGGCAGGGGCTGATCCCTGTTTACCTCTTTCTCCAAAGATCTGTTGTGAAAAAACAATGATATTCTTTGAATGTCCTCAGACTTGAGCCACTGTCTAGGAAAAAAAGCCACACAAAATACAGTTAGGCATAAAACATAACTGGACAGAATAGAAATGAGCCTAAAAGTAAATTTTAATATAATTGACCCTTAAAAGAATTACTGTATATGCTATATTCAGGATTCGTTCACATTTTCCATTTCCAATTTTCATTTCTTTCATATTCAAATTTTAATTGACATTTTTGTCTTGATCATATTCTGGACATTTGAAAGCACAGCATTTGCCTTGAAAGTATGCAGGATCCATTATCTGTACAAGTACATCTAACAAAATTTTTGTACTGTAAAAAAGTTCCATGTTTTTTTTCACTCATTTCAGAATCAGAGACAAATCAAGCACAGCAACACCACTTTGGCAGAGTAGTCAGGTGCCAAGTCTTTTCTTTGGCACTACAGCGGTCTCTGTACACCTGCTCTGCCACTGAGCCACCTGGTGCCACAGGACAGCCGCTAAGTCCTGGTGAAAAATAAGATCGCTATCTCTATAAAGGCTGTCTGGAGAAGGAAGGATTACATTCTCTTAAAGTTTCCCGCTAGATGACTGCACTGACTATGAACTTTAAGGAAAACAGAGAAAATCAGCAAGAGTGGATGACATGGCACCTCAACTGGCCAAATGTCAAACTAAAGCTCAGATATGGGAAATCAAAAGTAGAGGATATCGCTTAAAAACAGTACACATGACTAAAAAGCATGCTTATGAAGAAAAGTAAAGTCCATGCTTTTCTAGAAGGTGTAGGAACCCTGGATATAACTCTGAAAAGAAGGTTTTACGTTTATAAAGTGTTCAATGAAAATAGGGTTTTCAAAAACACTTACTTTTGCGAATTTATTCCATCAAATGTCCTGATCATCCGTTCATTGAATTCCTCTTCAAACCGTTTCTTCTGAGATTTTGTCCTGTACAGGGAAACAGAAAGTCCAGGAACAAAATATATTTTAAGCCATCACCGTCTGTGACAACGAGGCCTTTAATGCAAATGTAGTCGACGGGCAACTTAGCATAAATATTTATCTGATAAAAGGGTAGCTTATACCGTTCCGATCTCCTCTGGAAATGATACTGCCCCTTCGGCATGTCCTTAAAACAAAGCCAGAGAGGGACAGGATAGGTTGGCATCAACCAATGTACTGCTCATCATAATAGAATTAGTTTAGAATTAAAAAAAGAAAAAAATACACACAGAGGTGCTAATCTTGCCATTCTCATTTGTCATGCTGTCTCTGTGGTGTAGGTTAGCAAAGGGCTTGGCTGCTCCCCACGACTCCAGGTACCGGGTCATCCTGACTGAGGCTCTCATTTTAGCTCCATCCAGTGTGTGTCTGGGCCGATAATAATGCTGCGGGCTCCTTCGCTCCACCTGAACATACATGGAAGTAATGGGATTTTAAAGCATTTTCTTGACTACCTCGTATTGCATTCATTCAGTGGAAGTCCTGTACCTTTGGATTGATAACAAGATAAGTGATGACACCATGTTCCTTTAGGTAAGGGTCCCTCTCTTGTCCATCTCCATCCTCAACCTTATAAGCACCGTTTAAGTGTTCCAGCGTCACTGATGTGATGTGAACGCGCCTAGCAATGAATTGATGAGCCATTTATTGACGGTAATATTTAATAATAATAGAAATATTGCAATAGAGAGAATTTGGCCTATTAGACAAATCAAGCTGTAAAGCCATCCGTTTATGAAACATTTACCACATGAAGGTTTCATTTTTTACTCACCCTGGTACACCTCCTGCCTCCATATGATTGGCAAGTGTAACGTCATGTGACCAAACATCATACTGCCATTTTTGAAGTCCAATAACGCCACACAGGACATTTCCTGAATGTACGCCCACACGCATGTTGATGTCAACACCTGTAGCGTCTCGTACTTTTCTGTAATACATCAGAAATTTTAACTTAATTAGGTCAATCACAATCTATGCCCTGTTCTGCTGTTCAAAAATATTTTCCTCATAAACTTATTTCTTTAACTTTAAAATGTAAAAAGCACAACTTGCCATGCACATGTGCACACAAAAGGAGAAATCTACATATAGGTAGTAATGTTCCATGTCAAATCCTCCCATATGTCCCATATTAAGTTCTCCTGGATGTCCCTATGTTAAATCGTCCCATTTGTCCCATGTCAAATCCTCCAATATGTCCCATGTTAAATCCTCCAATATGTCCCATGTTAAATCCTCCCATATGTCCCATGTTAAATCCTCCCATATTTAAGCTAATGTATACATACTGAATAAAATGCAATGAATTTTATATTTTTTTTTAAATTTTGCTAAAATTGAGAGAATTTATCAATATAACCTATTGTGTCTATAAAAGTTAAAGTCTCATAGTTCATTTTGTTACTAAGTGTGTAATAACATGAACTAAAACAAAAACATAAAATTCTTTATAATACTCCTTTATAATACAGTTATTACAAACGGCCATTTTCCTATCAGCTGCACAAGTTCCCATCGCTGAGAAACAAAACTGCTACTGCTGGACGTTTAAAACTCCGGCAATGTGGCAAGTCTATCTTGAGTCGAGCCTTTACAACCATCATTAGCTGAAAAGGTCAAGACCTCGTAGACAAGGTACAGCCAAAATAGCGCCATCTATGAGAAAGATGAGCAGGAAAAGGCAAAGCATACCAATAACCTCTTATGCTAGCCGTAGTAGCATTATAACCTTGCTGAAACCTAAAAAATTAACACTTTGAAAGATACAAAGATAGACAAATAGTAAAAGAGAGAGAATAAACAAGGTGGTAAATAATACTGTTATATATCTGCCACTTACTTGATAGCTTCACACATGTCCAGACCCATTTTCACACAGTTTTTAGCATGGTTTGGCAAAGACTCCGGGAGGCCAGAGACACAGTAGTAACAGTCGCCAAGAATTTTGATTCGCATACATTCATTTTCCTGCATGTAGAAACACACAGAGAAGTTATTTAAAAGCGAGTCTGACTGAAAGTGGCCTTTTAAATGTAATTTCACCAAATCACCTTTTAAAGACATTTCTGAACTTATCACATTTCTTCACCATTAAGTACAAGACAGGTGAAAATAAGATTTAGTCACTTTAGCCACAGCAAATTTAATCACTAGGTGTAACTTTATATGAAATAATATCCAGGGTAATGGTATATTACAAGATATTTGGTTATGTGAGAGCAGGTTAACTGGCATATAACTTGTTGGATTGAATATGAGCTTTGTTATTTAGCCTGCAGCAAAGTTGCCCAATCAGTGATGTTTAAGACGAATACAAATATTGACCAGGATCTAAGAAGGGTTTTTTACCTTTGCAATTTGATCAAATTTGCCAAACAGCTCATTCAACATGTGCACCAGTTCTCCCGGTGAGCAGTCACTGGCCAGGCGTGTGAATCCAACAATATCTGCATAAAGGATGCTAAAACGGCAAAAGAAATAATAAATTTTAATTAATTTATATTTCCCAGGAGGCAACATTGTTTTTCCCATAAGCTAATTCAGATCCCCATTTGTCCAAACACTGTCACAACAACTATTTAGTCTTCTACAGATTTCTTGTGGTTTTCCTTATTGAGACAATTAAATGTTTCTGATCAAGCTAATGCCAATAGCAGGCAAAAATAATCTAAGTAAATACAAAAAAAAAAAAAAACAGCTGTTAAATATTTCATTTATTGAAAGAAAAACCTATATTTAGTCACGTTATCTTTGTATGATAAAACTTGCTTGATCATTTGAAACATACTGACAAAAAAAGCACTTTTTCTGACAGCACCATACAAATAGTAAGAACATCTACATGCCTGACATTAGTGTGCCTCTGGACGTAGAGGTTGTGAAAGTTGTTTGTGTTCTCAATCTGGCCAAAGTTCGGTCCCTTCAGCCTCTGAATGATCTCAGCTTTCATTACACGAGCAATGTGAGCTGGCAGTAGAGACAAAAGAAGACGTTCCTGAAGAGAGAAACACAAAGGATGCACGAGTATTATTATAAAGTCAAAACAAAAACCAATGAAAACATGCTATTATGACGATTGGCATGCCAAACACCTACTTCAGCATTACAAATTTCTTTACTTCCCTCTGTTTTGACTTAACTAACAAGAACTTCAGAAAACCCCAGCTTTTCGCTGGCTCCTTTCAAAGACTCTCTTGGACATAGAAGATTTTTAAAGCAAAGCTAAAACACATCAATGGGTCTAAAAGCTAATACAGCCCTAACTGATGCTAATCTTTCCTCTGCACTATTTATAAGGCTCTGGTGGTTGCACGAGTAGTGGCTGCTGGCAAACGTTGCACAGAGTTTCGGGTTTATGAGAAATTCACACAGTGTCGCCTGGAATTTTCAGACAAAATGTATGCACTTACGATACTGCAATGCACTTTGGTTAAAAGCCTCCTGCAAACAGAATATATTATGAGTGCAGCAAGCGCTTAAAAAAAAAAAAGCCTCTACACCAATACTACCATCTGTCATAAACAAAGCTGTGGCCAGCACTCCAGGGCCACTGCAAAACGCTTCAGCTATGGCAGTCAGTCCTCGAGGGCTGGTGTCCTGCATATTTTAGTAATTTTTCTGGTTCAGCACAGCTAAATGGTGGGTTAACAACAGGCCTCTGCAGAACTTTGACATGCTGATTCCTCGCTAATCAAGGAGTATTAATTACCTGTTGTCTCTTTTCAAACTCCAGTTTAATAGGGGACTTGATGCAGTTGCAGGTGTCTTGGTAGGTCTGCTTCAGTGCCAACTCCATCAGATGCTTGTGGTACGCCCCAGCCATGTTCCCACAAACAAAAATAATAACATTGGCTAAAATCTGTGGAGACGTACAGACAGAAAGACAAAGCTAAATATCAATTTCACAAAACTATGCTCAATTCAAAAAGTCTAAAAAGTCTTGAGTTACGCAATTTTGGAAATTCTGGATTTGTTGAAGAGTCGTAGTTAATTTTTAAATATGGATAAATGCACTGATAAGGACAAACAATAAAGCTTGCCATGACAACAAAGTTAAGACTTATCATGGTAGCTGATATAATATAAAACAGAGTCAAATAACGAAGATGCTAGATGCTCTTCTGGGGTGAGGGGATGAAGAAAAGAAATTGGGCCTGGGCATGTCCAGAATTATAATCACTGGACACAAATAAGCTGGAGGTAGTGCTGGAGGCCAGGCAAAACCAACAAATCCTAGATGGAGTCATTGCTGAGGGTGAAAAGGATTCAAGTGGATGTGGAGATTAACAATCCACAGTCTGACAGCTTCAGAGTTAGAGGTCTCTGCTGGAGAAAAACTAGAAAACATAAATAAAAAAGGAAAAAAGAAAATTACACCTCATTATCAAATAGGTGTACTACGTCTTGTACATCAGTTACAAGAAGTAGTACAATTGTATGGCTACAATGCACACGATAGATTGCAAATGAATCATATTTTTATCTTGGTTGATATTAAATAATGCTCTCATAAAACCAACTTAAAAACACTTGCATTAATTTCTTCCAGAAGAGAATTTGGATGGCTGGATTTAATGCAATATTTTATTACACCTTGTATTAAAATCAAACAAATAAAAGCGAAACAACAATGCTGAAGAGAATGTGGTCAAATTAATGTCAATCACATTAATATCCTTTGGTCAAGTGATAAATTACCCAATGGTCACTGACAAGCTGTTAATCATGAACAAAAACAAAAAGGAAAACAAACTAATAAAAATAGCAAATGTTGGCATTTTATTTTACAGAAGCTAGACTCAGCTTTAGAGGGACGAAGTGCAGCTTCTCAATTCCTGAAGATAGTTGATGTCATTAGAGAAAGTGACTAGGACGCCTCTCTTTGAAGGTCTGCTGGCCATATTTGATTGAACAGAGACTCTGAACTCACTAAAGGGACTACATAAAAAGCATTTGCCTCACAAAATTCTTCCGATTTTGCTTTTCTTCCAGATCTAAATATTTAAAATCATTACACAAGCTATCATTAAAATGATGCATTGTGTAAAAACAGAAGAGAAATGGGGGAATTTTTTTTTTTTTTTTTTTTTTTTTTTACGTTTTAAATGATTTTCCTAATAAAGAGTTAAAAAACAACTATGCAAACTAATCTGGCTCTATGAAATGGGATGGCATCTTTTGAAACAAGAAACTCGCCTTTTTGGAAGGTGCACAGCCTGTTACATTCTGTGTAAAGCTAACACAATATTGGGGAAAAAAATAAATAAATAAATAAATTGAAATGTGACGATGGTACTCTGGTGGCTTGTGGTTGCTTTACTGATTCAGAACCTGGATACCTTGCTATAAATGATGAAACAATGAATTATGTTCTCTAGCAGAAAAAAAGAAGAGCGGAGCAAACAGTTATTAGGTATGGGAGGTAATTGTGGATTATTAATTTTGCCACATAGGACCTGGTTGATTCAGTGAGTGTTTTTCCCTTAATATATGAAATCCTCATTCAAAACTGCTTTTTGTAGGTGCTCTGGTTATCTTAGTATAATATTAAAATTAGTTTGATGGTTAACTAGACTTTTCCTTTTAGGTACCAACTTTATTTGCAGCTGATTATGTAACAAACATAAAAGAAATCTATCCTGGCTTTACATACAGAAAGTGAGGTGTCTTAATATGTGGCATAAAGAATGAACAATTTAAGACATAAAATCCAATACATGTGAAATCAGATTACTTAATCTTTAGTCAGAAAAAAAATAAAGGACAGTACGTAACACCAATAATTAAAACATGTTCAGTTGCCACAAGATCACAGCAGAAGATGTGCATCTTGGAAAGAGTTTAAACATAAAATTTGAGTACATTATTATGAATAATGATGGAGGTTTAGTCATACTATTATGTTTTATATCATTGTAATGCAAGTTGTGCAATAGATTTGTCATTGTTAGCACTGGTAAAGTGCCTTAGGAAGCTGGTGCAATCTCAATTTTGACAAGATGGGCCATTTAACATTGTACATCCTGGGTTATATAGTAAATGTAAGAGAACTTAAATTTACTGTGGGAAAAAATGGGCCATTAGCAGTGGCAGACTATCATATCCTCAGATCTTCTGTTAGTTGACATTAGGAAAAAGGGATCAGTGTAATAGTTTTTCAACCTTAATGGCTCCTGGTCAGTAGAGAATCTTGCTGGAGCATGAAAATCATCTGCCCATAACACACAAACAGGATTCTTACGGCACTTAATTAATTTCTTCCCTAAAACCTCAACATTTAGGGATCAAGCAATCCATCCATCCACTGCTAGACAGAGTTAATCTCTCAGCAGTACAATGGCCGCATCAAAAGGTTAGCCTTAGGAAAAATCTGTAGGTCCAGAACAACTCTGGCTTAAATTATGTTCTACCGTTCTGAACAGTAAGTCATGCATTTTCCAATATGCAGATATGGATGACATTTAAAGAAGTATAGTGTTTACTGTTTATTAACAGATACTACAAATAATAACAGTCTTTTTGAAATGCTCTGAAAAAAGACAAGTCTGCGCATAAACATTTATATCCATATTTCAACGATGTTTGTTCCAGAATGCCTGCCCCGCAAGAACATATTGAAAGTCTATGTTTCTCTCTAGCTATCAGTTCTGCGTTTCTAGTGTGAGGTTCAAGACTGAACTACTTAGCTAAACTGACCACTGAAGCCCAAAGGCTGCTGGTAACTAAATATCAAAAATTCAATCTAAGACTGATTGTAGCTCAGATATCTGTTGAACATCGACTCTTCACAGAGGTATATGGTGAGATGTAAGGTACTAAACCCCCTTGACCCAGCTACGCCACTGTTTTCCACCAAGTCAAGAGACCCAGCACCCATAATGACCTGGCAACCTCACAAACGTCCTATTGCAACATCACCCAGCACCAAGCAAGAGATCCCTCCAGGGCTGCAGCACACTGGGTAAGTACCTGCCTGCCGCAGTCGCAGGAACTCAGAAGGATCAAGGAAACAAGGGCACATCACCATCCCGCCTGGTGAGCCCGCACCAGGCAGTTAGGAATGTCATGTACTGGATGACTGAGAATCGTCACTCTATAGTTTACCATTATAACAAACTTCAAACACATTTCATCAACTGAGGCTTCCATATTTTAGGCAACTTGCTTCTGAAGCACGGCATATGAGAGGAGAACAAGCTCCAGCTGGGCATGCAACCCAGGCTTCTACAATCATAACTTTGCACATATCACTCTGAAATGGGATTAATATACGACAAAACGCACAGAAAGATTTTAAAATTCTCAGACTTGAAATAAAGTCACTCAACACATTACGCAAAACACACGAGGGAGTTAGTGCATTACGTCGCTCACAGATCACTGTGTTCTGCATTCACTTTAAAGACCTGATCTGACATACACTCATTAAAGCAACAGTTTAATATGGAAATCATTGCAAGTAAAACAAACTTTTATTCACACATGCTCTGTAACAGGTAAAACATAAAGTATTTAATAGCCTTTACCACTACAGTGTCTGTCAGATGCAGTTTAAACAGTAAACATTGTAATGAATTATTGATAGTTTTGCCACTCAGTGATTAACATAATAAGCAAACTAAACATTTTCTTGTCCAACAACAGAGGTTATGACACTAAAAGAAAAAAATTATGAACTTCAATACTAGCAGCAAACATACTAGAAATATTAGGAAGTCTTTTACACCACTTTGAATTAATCAGTTTGAATAAAATTCTGGTTTTGTTATGTTATCATATACAGCACACTCTGTCTGTGTCTGTATTTGCCTCAACCATCTCTTCTAAACAACAAAACTGAATGGTGATGTTTTAAATTAGTCTGGGTCAAAATTCAATTCAGCACTCAAAACTATCAAAGCTCTAGTCTTTCGTAAGGTCTTCCAAAGCTGTTCTATGAGCTTTTCCTGTTTTGTCATCAATTACGAGCAATCGCCATGCCTGGCTGTAAGAGCATATCGTACAGTAAACCCTTAAAAATGAGGAAAGTGAACAAGAGCAGAACACAAGCATAACTGTGTGGTCTATCTAAAAACATTTATGAGATGATTACCTGAAAGTCATGCCCATAAGCAACTGGATAAAATAAATTCCACAAAGACCCGAGAGACCTTCACCTCTACAAGCAAATGTTAACCAGGCTTCTGGTAAACAAATATAAAACATTCTACTCAAAATTGATTCTCTCTTAAGTTGTCTGTTGTGAATAAACAACACTCAGTCTGTAGAAAGCATTGCATTTAGCGCTCATGTGCAGAATGTACGAAGAGTCCCTCCTTCCCCCGATCATCTACCCACAAGCAGCACAATCATAGAGTGACTACTGAAGTGATTATTTTCTTTATGATCATATTTTAGATCAAATCTATATTTTTAAAAGGGGATCACATGAACATAATTAAAGAAATACTAAATGAATAAGCAGTGCTTTACTTCATGAATGAATTAGTTTGTACATTAACTAAGAGACATTCACCTCTGTATTAAATCATCAAGTCGTCAGCATGATTGTTTACTTTTTTGATTGTTTTTTTTACCTAATAGGTCTTTGGAAGTTTATTTGCAGACTAATACAACATTTAAAATGTGGACATTTAATTAAAAACATCTAGTGTATCAATTTTGAAATTTTACAAAATGTATTTTATTGTTTTATCCCAGAGACTCACAAAAAAACCAACTCAACACATTAGACAGTTAAATTATCAGCACCTCCAAAATATTCACAAAGCAGCAGCAAAAAAAAAAAAAAAAAAAAAAGATGTGCTATTAAAAAATCCCTATTCAAATCACCCGTTTCAGTTCCCACAAATTTCAGCGTACAGTAAAACAACAACAACAACAAAAACACATGTTCCTGCTTCCATCGCTTCAGTCATCTACTTCCTTGGAAATCTGGATTTGTCCACAATCACACTTTCTAGAAAACAAAATAACTTTGCCATCTCTACTTCTAGTTTTTTGCGAGGGCTTCATGCTAAAATTTATATACTTTTTTGGTTTTGGCAATATGATTTGTTTGTCATTAGGGAATATAGACTGTTTTTTTTTATCTTAATGAATAATAAAAATGACATTTTACCAAGTTTGAACAAAATCAGGACAGCACAAACTTTAAAATTAGTAATTACTTAACTGGAAGTAGAATACAACTACAAAGCAAGTAAGCTCAATATTAAATGAAGTACAGAAAAAATATTTTGCTTGTTTTAGGACCAGTTTCCAAATATCTAAGGAAATTATAAAAATTCAAAACCTTAAGATAAATGACAAAACATTGGCTTTACAAACATACAGTTTGGATTATTTAGCATACAATGTACATTGATATTTATGGATAACCAGTTTATGAGCATATAAATATATGCTTTACTAAATCGAAACCAATACAATCAATAACAAAAGCATAATTTACACTATTTCTTTGACTCAAATCCTTGATTTATACACACACCTATTTCTTGCAGTTTCTGGGTTTCATAGAAACTTTGTAATTCACAGAAAATTATAGCGTCTTTGTTCTGCGTGGTAAGCTTAAATTACTAGAAATGTTGTACGTACTGCCCTGACAAATCCTTTCCTTGTCTGATCATTTTCCACTATCCTCCAGCACATCTATAAGCTTCCTGAATATCGAACACACAAGAAGCAATACTGTGTGGAAGAAGTCGACCTTTAAATTGAGCTAAAAAAGTAGATTTTTTTTTTTTCTGTTACCTGCCATGCTAAATTTAACTTAAATGTCACATACACTGGTTAAAATATGAGCTAGAATTGTGCAATAAATTGTAAAATAGAAATACAAATTTTGTGACCTGGATCAAGAGACTAAAACTCACATATTTTAATCTATGCGCAACTGTAATGAGTTAGGTTATGGTTTGTATTATGCCCAGTTAGAGGTGTAAAGGTTCTTGTATTTCTGCAGAAAATAACCAGTGGCATACAAAAGTACCAAATAAATATCACCATTTCATACCTCAGCATATTTGACCAAGTATCCAGAATACCACTTTATTTTCTCAGATTATTTATCAAGTACAGATCTTTAGCAATTCACAAAGTAGACCAAGAACAGTTTTTAGCATCTTGCCAAAATATTATTACATTTTGCTAAATTATTATTCTAATCGCCACGTTAAGCTGCGTAGTTGTAGGGGGAGGCATTTACATTGACATGCAATGATAATTTATTTCAGCCCATGTTGTCATGTCTATTTGAATTCAGCTATTTCATCCATTAATTCAAAATATATACATTTGGTTGCTACTTGTACTAATAAACAAGTTATATTAGCTTATTAAATGGAAACTTCTATGTTCTGTTACTCAATACCTGGTGGTGAGCAGCTCACCTGCCAAACTACTCCCTCCTTGTGATCAGCTGTTGTGGACAAGCAGACGCTCAGGACAATGGTGTGAGAGGCGGAGGTCAGGACGCTGGCGATGATGGCTTCCCGCATGGAGAACGGTAGCATGGTGTAAACCACAAACACAATGAACAGGAAGAAGGATACCTACAGAGACGAAATAAAATAAAAAATACTTGTTTATATCACCTCAAAGCAGTGGAAATAAAATAGAAAAGGGGAAAATGAGAGATTGATAAAGTAGAAAATAGAAAATGTGGACAACACCCTAAACAGTATGCATTACTAAAAAAAATAATAATAAAAAACTAGTACCATAATAATTCAGGGATATAAATATAAAAATATATAGAAAAGAGGCATTCTGCACCTGTAATGTAACACTTTCTACTACAGGGTTAAAGTTGTTGTGCTGCATGACAAGAAGGAGGCCAGTGTTCTCACAGGCTACAGCTTGTCATCTCTTAACCTTTCATGGCTTATTTGCCAGGCCAGTGGGAAAGCAGCAATGCAAAGTGGGGGTCAGTGACATGCAGAGAGTTCAGCAAAGAATAAGAGCACTGAGGAGAGAGGCTGAGAAAGCACCTAAAGGGGACTAACATGGTCTCTTAAATTTGAAACAGAAAAAAATGGAAATAAGAATGATTGCATAATTAACCAAAGTACATATTTAAGTATGCGTACAGCTTTGAGGAGCGTAACATATTCTCAGAAAGTGCATGCAGTCATAGCCTGCTGCTGTTGATTATCCAAAGTATTATACATTGTTATTTTTATATAATTTTTTTTTTTTAAATAGGTGATACTGCCAACTTCTAAGGTGGACAGACAAAAACCATTACTATAATGAGAGGAGCAGTAATGCATTTCCCTCTTTGAAAGTCAACTCTCTTTTTGTTAAATAACCGCACAAAATTGTTTTACTAGCACATCTTTCCAAACAATAATCAATCACACAATTACAAAAATAGGGAGAGCAATTTTAAGATCACCCCAACAAATGTGAACTGCTTTCATGTTAGCCTGCTGGCTAACAGTAAATGCACAATGACTCTGGTCAAACATAGACAATGTTTATGCCTAAAGCAAGTTAGGTGTTTCAAAAACTAACGCACAGGCAAGTAATGCAATACTCATGTAATGCAGTAGTGGTGCACTCAGAAGAGCTGACTGAAAAATATAAAGGTAACTAAAGACAAAATAAGGTCACTTTAACACAATGAAAAAATATATAAATGTAATAATATATTTATATTTATATATATATATATATTATATTTATTCTGATAAATATCAACACAACAGCAAAGAAAGAAGCCAAGTGATAAAAACAGCTAGGAAAACACCTTTTCTTACTGGTCAGTAGGTATATGTGTAAAATACACAAATAAAAACACAATTCAAGTTTACAGAGCCTGGCACATAACCAATATGGCAGCTTTGTTTCGCAGATATTCTCTACAAAATTTGCAGTATTGTTATCCTTCACATGGTATTCTAAAACTGATTAAGCTTTGCAAACAATATTATTAAAAACTACAATTATTGCGCAAATACTGAAGCCAGCAGAAGAGATTAGCTCATATTTTACCATTCACTGTTTTTACAGATGCATTAGAAAAAAAAGCTAATTTGAATATGTTGTAAATTGGTGGATGAAACGGGGCGCAATTACATCCTCCAAAAGAAAAACATTGTTTTTAAACCACCATTTAAGATTGTCGCGCATTTTTGGAATAGAAAGGATTATATGAGCAATTTACTGTTTCAAATGTTGAATGTTGATAAGTTTCTATTAAGGATACAATGTCCAATTTCTATGGTTTTCTATGAGGAGGGTAAAAAAATGATTCCATCCACACTAGATAACAAATGTTGGTGCACAAATTTTGACACAACCAATTCGCTTAGCTCTTATTTCCACATGAAGTTCATTAAACAAATATTTAGTCAAGTAAAGGTGTAATAATTTAAACCCCACAACAGAAGGGAGCTGCTAATTGTTGCAAACTACCGCCTCATTCAGGAACATAATTTGTTTTGAGTCCAAAAAGCCTTTTGTTGAAATAATGTTGTTAAAACCAATGCTGCTAACTCAATCATGAAAAGTGTACCAAGAATAATTGAGAGGTTATGAGGCAAAATATTCAGTTATACAGACATAATGGCTGACTGACTACAGGGTGGTTAGGAGACTCAAAGCACATAGTGACCTTCTCCTGGGATAATTACGTGAATAAGAAATCTTGTGGTCTATCATAGCACAGTCAACTTTGAGCTTACCCCGTGAATCATTTGCTTCCTAATGACACTGAAGACAGTCAATAAAACTAATTATGGAGACAGAGTGTCTTACATCAGGCTTTTAGTCTGTGATTAGTTTACAAGTGAGATTATAAATCTAACCTGTAACCTGTTAGTGTGGAAGCCTGTGAGATCAGGTGCTGACTCCTTGCCTGCTATTTCATAACAAAGTAGACAGATGCTCATTTCATCTCCAACCACTCTCACATAGCCGGAGTAAAAAGACAGATCTACAGATTTACACTGAAGATGTGGGAATAAATGGAGTGGATGAAAAGCAATCTGCCAGATTGGCTGGTTTGTAATTTCCGCCATCAGTCTTTGCATGGTAATATCCAAAATAAATTAGGCATAGAAACAAAATTAGTCTCCATCTTTTACCTTAAATCTCATATTTACACTCCATCTCAGTTGCTCTCGTTTGATTTGTCCCCAAGACCCCTTTCCTCCTCGGCTGTCTTTCCCATCACCGGTTCGTCTCTTTCTGCTGCCTACCCATTTCTTTGCTGCTCAAATCTGACAGGGACTTTCCAAGACCAAAACCTCTGTCTGTTAAATCTTAATGAGACTGGCTGTATACCAAGTGTGTGTGTGTGTGTGTGTGTGTATCTGGCACATGTATAAAAGAGAGACAGAGGAGAAAAAGGAAGTGATGAGGCAGGATCTAGACATGTCTCAGAGAGCGGTAGAAGCTGGACCACACAGATAAGCTCTTCTCCTAACCATTAGGGAATAGAAGAGCTTTGTAGAGCGAGAAGAAGTAACCAATTGATTGCAGGTTCGAAGATGGAAAATGGCCTACACAAAGTAACGTTTGGAGGGGACGAATGAACAGAACACCATTAAGGACATATCTGGTTATCCACTCCTGTAGCATCTGTTCTTCTTCAGTGTGCTTTACTATAAGTAAAAAGTGTCTTTTGGTTAGTGCATTGCTGCAGTTGAGCTTCACTTTACAAAGGTATGACTGTTGAAGGGCTAAGAACTGTAATTGTAATCAAAAGTCTATTTAATTTGCATGACATTAAGCTGAGCTAAACCACCAATGTTTCTATGTATATGTATGAACATCTAAAGTGCTGGATGTTTCCTAAGGTGAAAACATCCTGGTGTCATGGTTATTTTTGGGTCAATACTACAATGAGAATCCTTGCACAAAACTGGACAACATGCCTGTTTTATTGCACTGTCCATATATTAAAAAAACAAAGTCACACACTAATATTTTGTTGTATAACATTTAACTTTGACTAAGGCAAGCAAATGAGTTTAGTATTGATTTGATTAGCTTCACGTTTATTTATGTGCATAATTACAATAATGACCTGGCATTAGTGAAGGACATAAAGGCAGATCAAGCAGACAGTAAACAACAAACATTAGCAACAGCACATTTCTTCTACAAAAGAAGAAATAGGCTGTTGATTTTGTATGCCCTATCTTTTAACAATGCATTGGATAGTTTATGCTGGAACTTTCAGTAATTTCCTTATTTCTTTTATTTGCTTGATACCTGCCAATAATGTAACCCTCCTTTTTGACAACTACAGAATGAGTCTTCCATAAAATGAGAAGCTACTCACCAAATCAGTTAAATAACTTATCGCCAGCTGAAATATAATTATACTTGCAGCAGTTAAGCAATGGGAGATTTTTAGCCTTTGATTTTGATAAATCCATATGGTGACTTTTTGTTGTATTCCATATTGAAAACTACTACTACTATTCCTATGTTGAATTTATAGCTAAATTTCTAACCTCCTTTCCTGTGTATCCTGGTCAAACCATGAGGTGAGTACTTGTCAACTAGCATATTTTTCACAACCTGTTAGCTTTAGGGGTTAGAAATGCAATGATTTCCCCCAATTCAAACAGTTTTTCACTCCTCAATGGAATCTCAGCTCAGCAGATGTGGCGGTGAAAATCTGTTTGATTTTTTAATAAAGATAGAAATCAAAATAAAAAAAGGAAAAGTGCAGAGATGAAAAGGCTCTAAAATAAGACCTTATAGATGGCCCAGTCCTTTCACTTCTACATAGATACATGACAAATGATTTGTTTTATTGTACTGACTGGTAAACCTTAAAGGGAGGCCTGAAGCTCAGCTTCAGCCATTGGCAAAGAGCATGTATGTATTATTTAAATCTTTTTTATTACAGGCTGACTAAACAGATGTGACGCACATTATTTTCAACGATAAATGAATAAGGTCTTCTGGTCTCATCTGTGGTAATTACAATAATGAATACTGCGTACTGAGATGGACTGGCATAAAAAGGCTAATGAGTCATTTCCCTTAAACCTATCCAGTTTCAACAACTGAGTAAAAGAAAAAAAAAGACTGCAGTACCTACAAAAACATTCTGTCCATTGAGAAATTGTAATTAACACTTAAAGAAGCTGCAGAGGAGAGCAGAAGTAGCATAATGGCTTGACATCTGAGGTGAGCACAAGAAAGTAATGAATGGAGAGGTGTGTGAATCAGAGCATCTTTAGCTACCTCTTTGTGATCAATGAGTCCACATCAGGCATCTGTCTTGCTAAGTACTGCTAAATGAGTACAGCTTTCACATGACGAAGACTTAATGTACTGTGGGGTTTTTTCACTGAGCTCTGAATGCGTGTGGTTGGAGGGTCTGATGAACCTGGTATATTGCCATATTTAATTAATAATAGCCTCCAAATTCAATGGATAGTATAGTGCACATTGCACTTAGGTACAGTAAATACACTGTCTATACCGTAGAAAACTCATGGAAATTGCAACTAAATTACTATATTAAGAGGAAACATTTCTTTGGTAAAAACAAGCATTTACTCTGCACACATAGACATATTCGTGTGTCACACTGTTGATTTTGTATGTTTTGTGTAAAATTCCTTCTGCAAAATAAATGATGCACACTGAGGACAAATACACACTAATAAACTTAATTTTCATTTAAAGAGACCTTTTGGAATTTCATGATACCAAGAGGCCATTGTGCCGCATCGCCTAGACACTTGAAAAATGAACTTATCAAAGGGTTAAAGTGTGTAATTTTATTGCATGTGCTCATTCTGATTTAACAGTTTTAATCTGTGTACTTTTAATTTGAAATCTATTTGTAAGTTCTTTGTTTTTCTATACCCTGAGTAAATCACCCACGAATTACCAACACATGGCTACCTAATTGGCCAACGATAGCCAGTTAGAATACAGCCGGTTAACAAAAGACCAATGGGCAGGTGGCAAGGCACAGACTCAAGCAGGCCAGCTTCAGCAGGCCAGCAACAGAAGGACAAGAAAGCCCCAGTGCCAGAGCAGAGAGTGCAGCTGCTGCAGCAGCAGGAGCAAAAGTATTTAGCTACAGCAGGAGGAAAATTATAAACTTTGGAAGAATGTAGGAACCTCTACACACAGCCTGCAATGCAAACATTTATCTATATTTGTCAGGAGAGTTACTGGTTGAGCTCTCCCTCCACCAGAACGCCATATTGCATATGATGCCATTGCTGTGACAGGATGGTCAAACATCATGAGGACCCCTTGTGCCCCTGACCTGGACATGATTTTAGCTTGGACTTCCAATTTCACACTCATTTCTTATATTTACATGTAACAGTAATATATTTGAAAACTTTATTATTATTACCCTTGCATAATTCAGTACCCTACTCAAAATTCAGTGTTTCAGAAAATTAGAATATCACATTAGATCAGAATAAAAATGACACTTTTAAAAGAAATATTAGTTTCTCAAAATGTATGTTCGTTTTTATGCGCATTTGGTTTTGGCTTCTTTAGGATCAATGTGGTGTGGCAATAAGCCTGAGTTCTGGAAGTCGAGGTTTGATAGCAGCCATTTTGGTTATCTACGGATTGTTGGTTCTGGTATCTGTACTCTTCCCGTTGACAGTACTCCATTGATTCTCTCTGGGGTTAAAGGTCAGTCCCATTGGCTGGCCAATCAAGCATAGTACTTCCACGGTCATTGTACCAGCTTTTGGTACCATTGGCATTGTGGGCTGGTACCAGGTCCTGCTGGAAAATGAAATCAGCATCTTCATAAAACTTCTTTGCAGAAGGAAAGTGCCCTAAAATGTCTTGATAGATGGCTGCAATGACTGTGGACCTCATAAAACACAGTGGACCAACACTAACAGATATAACATGGCCACTCAGATCATCACAGACCGTGAAGAATTCACTCTGGACTTCCAGAAACATGTCCTCTGTGCTTCTCTGTTCTTCCTATACCTTTATTTCCAAATGAAAGCTGATTTTATTTTCATCTGAGGAGACGACTTTGGACCACTTGCAAGTTTAGTTCTGGTTCTCCTCAACCCAGGTAAGATGCTTGTAGCCAGTGTAGAATCAATCTGTGTGTAGTGGATCTAGATGTTCTGACTCCAGCCCCAAACCACACCTAATGATGATCCTTCAAATTGTTTAATGAATTTCACTTCAAGATCTTCACAAGGCTCCAGCTGTCTATGCTCCTGTTGCACTCAAGTATTTGCTGACTTTAGATATTGGCAGACAAAAGACAGAACATGGCGCTGGAATGTGTTACTTGAAACTTGACTGTCAGTATCTGTCTATCTATCTATGGAATAATGCTTAATATGAACTATTAAAAACATTTAATTTGAAATAAAACACAGCCCAAACACTAGCTCACATAAGCCCAACCCTGCCCCAAGATAACACCACTCCCTCAGCAGCCTCCTGTCAGTGAGCCAAGAATTCACTTACAACTGTACTGAATATGTCAGTGATGCTAAATCAACCGGTAAGGCGATGAAAACATTTGGTGATGAAGCCAGATAAAGAAAGATAAAGATCCCAAATTAATTTTCTCTTGTTCCCTTGTCATGGGTTTCCTGAGGAATGTCTGTCCATTTCTGGCTTCATCACAAAATGCTTTGCTAACACAACAAATATCAACAATTTCGCTTCTCTTTAGGGCAATAATTCCTTCCTAAAGCTACCACTTTTGCAAGTGGTCCACTCCTTATTAATAACCACGTTAACAAAACAATTCATAAACAACCATTTCTTACCTGATCCCATGGACATACGATTCCACCAGAAAACATGAAAAGGTAGCCCATTGCAACCAAGCAAGCCCAGATGACCAAGGAAAAAACTCGCAAAAGCTTCTTGAAGACAGACTCAATGCAGACGAGCACAAACACCGTCAGGAATATAGCCAGTGCTGTGGGCACGGTGATTACAAAGGCCACATGGTCTGTGATGCTCTGAAAAGGAAAGTGTGAAGAAAGAAATCAGAAACGGGATCATAAAAAGTAGGAACATAAGATTTAGAAGAAGCATATATAATTATTGAATAACTGAAGAAATCCATTCGTGAACAGGCGCTACAAAAAGTACGACATATATTATTCGGAATCTGAAAAGAAAATGGGGATGGGAAAATAAAATATGCAATTCAAAATAAATTCATATAAGGATTCAGGAAAATTTCTAGCATAATGCAAAGTCAAATAGTAGATATTTTTTGCTTTGTTCCTTAAAACAGTTGCTCATAACACAATTTTAGCATAGGTTACGTATGTGACTGTATTTTAAAAAAGGTAAAAATATACTTAGCTAAAAGTATAAAAGATAAAGAGTCATTCGAAAGAAACAATCCAATGAAATAAAAAGAGGGAAAACCATGCTGAGGTAATATCTTGCATGTTCAGGCTACATTCATAATTTACTGCTGCTGCCTGCCTGCAACACACTTGGATATGGAAAATGTGATAAAAATTTTAGGAATTCCATCCAGTTAAACCTTCAGGAACGGCACAGTGAGATGGGATGCTTGTGCCATGTTTCTGCTGTATTTCATCAGTCCTTCACCATTCCTGTCATGGGGAATGGAAAAAGGGTCACGATAAGGTCAAAACACTGGAGTGTCAAGCCTTTTTGGCTATATCACTTCAACATATGTGGACATTTATTTTAGAAATGCAATTTTCAAAGTCTGACTTGAATTTTGAAGAGCTTAAATTTTTGTTTTGTCAGTTTTTACTTTTGCTCCTGAAGGTTATCAATACATTTTAAGACTATTTTAATTGACTTGACTCACTGATACAGATTTAATTGTTCATTTTTACATTAGAATTGTCCAGTCTGACCATTATCCTGAAAACAACAATCAACAATCCTCCTGCTCACATTTTTCTGGCCCAGTCTCCACTCCAAGCCATTCTATTTCTTTTCTCGTGTACAGTCAAAACACTGGGACAGGAGAGGACGGCTGTGGTTAAAAGAGAGCCACACAGTTTGTCTTGCCCAAAGCGAGCCTTTAAAACAGCAAAGGATTTAGGTCAGCCACTCGGAACGATGGAGGGATGAAGGGATAAAAATGAATGCCACAAAAAGAAATAAGGAGGTGAGAGATGGCATGGGAATCAAAAATAAAAGAGGATAAGGGGAAAAAAATATACCAGAGCAGCCATGTTTTTTTTTTTTTTTTTTGCATGGTTATGCAGAAACACATAATTTAACCTGAGTTAATACATTGTATGTGTTTCTGCAAGAATAATGCTTTTAAGAGAAGATCGACATGTTAACTAGAATAGCAGTTTCTCATCATACAACAAACCTACAGTTGTTATCAAAAACAACGTCAGCTTTAATGTAAAAACACGCACAAATGATTGACTCTATTAAGGTTGTGCCTAAGGTCAAAAGAATAAGCAGTCCTATTTAGCCACTCAAATATTAACAGTGAGCAAAAAGAAAATTAAACAATGATTTTCAGTGTTAATCTTTTCAGAACGGACTAACAGTTTTAATTGACAAGTTATTTCTTGCCACTGTGTACCATTGAGTTATAAAGTTAAAAATGGCAAAAGTCTGGCTTGATCTGAGCAACATTTTATGTTGCCAAAAGTAGAATAGAATCTTCCTGCTGCAGCTCATATTGGGTTAGAGGTACAGGTATTTTGAGATGTTATCAATAACATTTTTTTTAAATTTTTTTTGCTTTCAATTCAAACAATTCAGAGGTAGATTAATAATAATAATAATAATAATAATAATAATAATAATAATAATAATAATAATAATAATAATAATAATAATAATAATAATGAAAGACTCCTGTTAAACTGATTGATTTTTGCATGTTTAGCCAGAATATTCAATAGTTCCAGTCAAATTGTCGTGCTTTAGTGGATTTAGCACTATACAATACAAGTGTCTGTCCCCTCTTTGTTTATACATTCATTTCAGACAAATCCTTTCCTAACAGTAAAATCAATCAAAAAGGTGTTTTTGAAAAGCAAGTACTGAAATCCACAAAAAAAAAGTTCACAGGAAAGAAAATTTAATCAACTCAAAAGAAAAGTTACAATCATTTTTCTACTGTAATCTGGCACATTATGCAGATATCTTGACTGCCACTTCATTGAATTTTAAAGGCTTTTGACTGAGGGAGGAGAAAGGGGAGAGAGCAAAACGGATCACTTTGTAGTTGAGTCAACCATAGGCTTATACAATAACTAATCCCCTTATCCTCTCCTTTCACTTCACATTAGCGCTGCGATGAAGAGAACATGCTGTGAGAGTCTGATTGCGGATGGACACAGGTACTGTACCCGCATGTGCACATTTGTAGGTTCCAGTTTGGCTGTCTGACTCCAGTCAACTTTGAATTGTACCGTTTGTGTTTTTCGGGACATTTTTGCACTCAATTTTTAAAGATCTGTTATTATTGTTTGTATCATCACATCCTGCTAAAATGTCTTACCGAGATCAAAATCTTTTTTTTTCCAAGAGAAATCAAGTCAAGGCAGCAGAACCATCTGTCCACGTACGACAAAGATGAATCTAATATCTAACATCAAACTAAAAAGGAAAATGCCACATAAGCTGCAAAACCTGCGTGTGGTCCCAGATAGTTTCTCATTTATAAGTGTTTCACTTGCATAATACATGTGCATGTGTATATCAATGTGTGTATATCAATGTGTGTGTAAGTGAGCAGCTTACCAGCCCTGAAGCAAAAAACACAGTCAGCAGAGCCAGGCAGGCTCCCATCACTATCAGAAGCAAAAACACAATGAGAGGATGCTGCTGGCTCATACAGTAGTAGGATTCATATAACCAGTCCGGGGACCTGTTCCTCTTCTCCTCACTGCCTCCTCCTTTATGCACTTCACCAGACACCCCTGCACGGTCAAGTAAATACTGTTTCCTCTTCATCGCTTCTTGCCACATAGATCTCGGAGCCGAGAGAGTTGGAAAAGAGGCAGGGAAACCTGAAGAAGAGGAGGTGGTCACTGCTGAGATGTTAGCAGTTTCCACCACAGAGGAGGAGCACCTTCTGTTCCGTTCTTGCCTCATGCCGTTTTCTCGGTCTGGGAACCTGTAGTGAGAACTCCTGAGCTCCAGTTTGTTCGTTTCTCTCTCCACCTCCTCTCTCAAGTCCTTTAGTCGGAGACAAGTGAAAGATGAGGGTGAGTCTGAGTCAGAGGCTGTGTGTGCTGGCCGGAAAGGTGGCAAAAATGCACCAAGGGTAAAGCGCAGCATCCTCCTCCTTCTCCCCTTTCCAACATGTTGGGGTGGAAAATGAAGAGAAGCGCAGTCAGAGAGTGCTCTTTTGAGAGAGAGAGGGGGGGGGAGCGAGAGAGGTAACAAGAAAAGTGGGAGGGGAGAGAGAGCAGATTAAGGGGGAAGGGAGGGAAAAAAATAAGATGTATCATTATAGAGAAGTCAGCCAGTGAAAGTGATAAAAGGAAACAAAGCATCCAAACAACGAAACTTCAGAACAGCACATCGTGTAGTATTATTTTTGTTCGTGTCTGAAGGAAAAAAAGGGAAAAAAACAACAAAAGCAAATCTAAGCTTTGAGCTAAATCCCAAATGACAGTTTGCACTCAAAGTTAGAAACCAAACAGAATGTTTGGGAGGGAAAAAAATAATAACCTGCAATGTTTCATCCTGTGTTATTCAGTGAAACCAATCCCCCTCTGAGTTAGGCTTGACTATATGCCAAGTGTGTCAAAAACATCTCTCGTGAGTGAAACTGGGGCTGACAGCAGACAAACAAAAACACAGTCTCAACATCCTTTTGTGGTTTAGTATCTATGGAGATAAGCAGCAGACAGCAGAAGTAAAAAAACAAAAGAAGATAAAATTAGAAAAATTTACATCCCCAGACATTTGTTAGAATACTGAACTGTGTTCATCTGTGAAGACAAAAAACTGAGAACACAGCATCCACAGGGGAAAATCAAATCACGAAAGGACTGTCAACAAAATCTGCACTTTTATAAATGGTGTTCAAGGAAGTAATTTTGATTTATCTTGTCCTCTAAAACAGAAAAAGAATGCTCTGCCTGTATGCCTAATGACAACAGTCTTGCCTTTTCTGCATAGGGTGGGAAAGTAAGGGTTTAAAGTCAACCACATTCATTTTTAAAGTAAGTGCAAACAAGGTGAAGCAGTAAATGGAGAAACATGCATACAAATCAAAATGTGACAAACCAAAAAATAGTATTATTCTATCCACTAACATAGAAGATAATGATGTAATGAAGCCTAGGCACAAATTCAAACCGGAAGACTCTTTAGCCCCACCTGCATCATCCAACCACTACAGCCTACTCATCAACGCCGACCAATCAACGCTGGCTCAAGACACGTCACGTCCAATCACCTTCAAAGTCCCAGCTGATAAGGACCTCCATCCATGGCGTCTTCTGCTTTCCAGCAGAGCTCAACCCTCCACCACCCCTTCACTTCCACTCGCCCGGCCATCCACCCGAATTCTTCACCATCCTCCACCACCAGTGTCTGGTCCCGGGGGGATGACGTTCCCATCAGCATCGGGGATTCTCATCCAAGCTTATCGCAAGGCTAGCGATAATTGATGTTCCCAGCCGGGGCCCGAGTGCCAAAGACTGTACTTCCTGTATGCCATTAAACTCTTCTAATTGTTTTCCCTTCTCTGTCTGAGTCTGTCCAGATTGAAATGGCTAAACAGCAGTTTATGAAGTGGTAGAAGATCTGTACTGTTTATATGAATAGATATTTGATACTGTACAAACTTAGACAAAGCATAAGCAATAGCAAACAATTTTTGGATGGATTAGTTTTTTTAAAAAAAGGGGTTTTTTTGACAAGTAGGACGATATCTTAAAAAGAGATACTCCTTTGACATAGGACAATTACAAATTGTATATGATAAGAAAAAATATATATATATATTTCCTCAATCTTCTTCTGCTCATTATTTCTCCCCATTACAGAAACTGGATAATGGCAAGAATACCATAATTTATTTTTAATAGGCCGACTTATATATTTTTCCCATTTTATTATTCATTTGTTACTGAAGCCAAAGGTCTTCATAAAACATGGTTGATTCATTATTTTACTCTGCTTCTGCATGGTATTGCTTCACATACAAAAATGATTTTCTTAAATCCTTCTCCTGGACCAGCGATTTTTGACTCCTGTCCTCTGAAGCTGCTAACCTGAAACTTTTTAACGCATTACTGTTCCAACACCTGAGTGGAATAAATGGTTTGTGGTCAGGACTCAAATTTGAATGACATGCTGATGAGGGAACTTAGGCGTTTCATTCAGGAATCCCTTTAAAAGTGGCAAGGTAGCAGCTCACGAGGAGTGGGAGTGGGCATGCCTGTCCTAGACTCAGTCATGCAGTATCTTTAGACACATGTTAAACTTGTGTATTTCACCCCCCATAGAAAAAACATTTTCATAAGAAAGCTTTTGGGTTAATTTTCCTCAGTATTTCTGTAAGAGCTAGCTGATTACAGGTGGGACATAAACAACATAAAATGTGTTCCTATTCATATAAATCTAACTCAATAAAACCAGTAGCCAGTTTGGTAAAATGGCTCAGGACAAAACATGTTCTTCCAATACAGAAAACCTTAATGCTTAATGATGCAACAATAATAATAAAAAAGTTAAAAGACCAGTTACATTTTTTGTGGTCAAAATAGTCAAATTACTGGCTGTTCATATTTAAGGTAACAAAAACACCAAAATATCACAAGCAAAAAAAAAAGGAGAACATTTTGTGACTACTATCATGTTGTCACAAAACAAATAAAATAAAAGCTGATGGCTGAGGTAAATTTATGAGGAAATTTACTCATAAATTTACCTGAAATTCGCTTGGAATATTTCCAAGCGAACATGAAATATTTTGTTTACACAGACAGGAAAGTGAAGTAACAGGGATTAGACATGTGGAGACAACAGAAAGTCCTGTGGAAGCAAACCAGGTAAGCGGAGCAAATGCAGTAAAACAAGAACTACAAAATATAAAAGTGTTGTAAACAGAAGATTGGAAAAGTTACATGACGCCACAAAACCCTTCAGCCTGTTTTGTGAATCTGTGCATAATGCATGTGTGCATGCTAAAAACAAAGAGAAAATTGCTCAGCCAGCACACTTCATCTATTACTGCCACTTATGCTATCATCTTCCTCCTGGCAATACACAAAGAAATATTCATATGGTAACTTTTACGGTGTTTCTCAGCTAAACTACCACAGTGCGCCATTCTCCTCTTCTTCTTTTGTTGCTAACTTCGAGGCAATTTCCACATGCATACTCTCTCTCATTTCCTCTCTATGTATCTCTCTTCTCACCTTTCCTCCACTGCCTTTCAGTGCCATTGTTACCCCTGTCCTCCTCCTTTTTCTAATTTTCACTTATGGGGCCTCCTTTGGTCACAGCCGGATGGCTGATGCGGGCGCATCCACCTTCTTGCCAGAAAATGAGCCTCACACAAGGCGACTGCAGTGGTGTTGTAATGAAATCCTTGACTGGCAGGACATCATCCTGTTTTAAACAAGCTCAACAAAGGAGCTTACTGGAAAATCTCTAATTAAAGCCACCTTTTTTCCAAAAATACTGCCCAAACAGGGGGAGGGGGGAGACGGGATGTGTTTTCAGCTGCAATGTGGCAGCTGGAATGTTCCCCAGAATCTAACGTCTTTTGGAGACTTTTTTTGTGCCCAGATTCATGGGAAGGAAAAAGTGGTGGTCCATCTACTCTGATCAGCATTCCTTCACATTTTAGTGTGAAATGTGAAGCAGTGATCATTAACTAGTATTCCCCTGGCTACACTGGCCCTGTAAAAACATCCCATTTTAAACTGATGATAAATCACAAATAATCCAATGCAGGGGACAGATAAGCATCTTCAGAGAGGAGTTAATGGCATTAGTCCCTTAGCTAATTAGAGTGCTCCCACACAGTCAACAGGCCTGTCTATGAGTGGCAGCCAGTAATGAAAGACAGGCACAGAAGCGAAAGACATGCTGATGGTAAGCCTCACTTGTTCATATACATTAGAGACGTAAATATGTAACATACGTCTGTGTGTGCTGCAAAACTAACACTGTACATCCCCCTGAACACGCCGTCCCACTATTATGGATGGAGTATCCTGCAGCGGGGAAAGCAAAGCTAGTCGGAGTTGTTGGGAAGATGGATGGAGCTAAATGCAGAGCAATCCCAGGGGACGCAGAAGAGAAGATACTGGAACTGATGTTCGATTTCAAGCAAGACAACAACGCGAAAACTAGAACCAGAGCTGCAATGGGATGGTTTAGGTCAGCGATGTCAAAATCATTTTCATTTTGGGCTATATTAAGATCACAAAGGGTCTGTGATCTTAATATAGCCCAAAAATCAATGCTTTATCAATGCATCAATTTATCTACGGCATTGAAAAAGCTACCAATTAAACTGTTAAAATATTAATAAATGGCTGCCTCTGCATTAACTGAGTATACTTCCTGAAATGAAATAATATTGAACATCTTTTCACATTGATGTGATTTTTTTAAATCTATAATTATATAGATAAAACTGCTTTGAATTGATTGATGAAATAATATTTAAGCACACGACTGTTATCATGAAAGTCATATTTATTTTGCACTCTTGAGTCCAGAGGGCCACATAATGATAAGATAATGATTATATTTTCTTCTCAGACCTTGAGCTTGACACATGTGGATTAGAGCAAAACACATTCATGGACTTGAATGGTCTAGTTAAAGTTCCAACCTAGATGTTATTGAAAATCTGTTGCAATACCTAAAAACTGATATTCACAGATGCTTTCCATCCAGGCTGACTGCTGAAGTTTACGGCATTTATCAGAAGCAGTCCAAATAATGAGCAACGCTGAACCAACAAGGGAGTCATGAGCAATCACGTCTCTGTTGTCTGATCAGACAGACAACAGAGACAAAGCTAATACGTGTCTGGACAAATATGGGGTTTGAACACAGAGCATCACAGTTTGATGTGTATTGGACTGTACAGCCACAAACTAGTCGAGGTTCCCATGCTGGTCACAATGTTTTGTGTAGCAACATGCTCAAGGGCAATTCGTGGGTCTGGGATGTTCTTTTAACGAATTACTGTATAATAAAGCCATATTTAAATTTTGACATGAAAAGCGTTGAAGTGGAATAAAAAGATGTTCATTGCTAATATTTTTCTACTCTAGCATCTAGCTCCAAATGCACAATAATGACTTTAGAGTTGATTTTAGTTTGATTTAAAATTCATGAAGCCAGTATTATGTTAATGAATGTCTCCACTTCTCCCTCTATCAAGAAATTATGTAAATTTCATTGAGCACTGACTG
>CAEFZX010017065.1:0-89823 GCA_903066825.1 Alfaro cultratus
TTGCATCCATTATTGTTGCATTACTGCCATCTATTGAATCCTAATATATATACCTCAAATTCTCATAATGAGCCCAGCATGCACCGCGCCCTTCTTCTTCTACGGGGGAAAATGAAGTCGGCGGCTGCTTACCGTAGTTGCGAGACCTGTTGTGGCTCAATATTGGTCCATATATAATGCGCACCGGATTATAAGGCGCACTGTCGGCTTTTGAGAAAACTGAAGGTTTTTAGGTGCGCCTTATAGTGCGGAAAATACGGTACTAACGTGGTGCTTGGTGACAAATTGATGAAAGTTTGAAGTAAACAAACACTGAAGAAGCCTTTTCATTAACACGGGTTGGGCTGACAGAGAAGTGCAAAAGAAACCAATTAATCGTTTTGGGATAATGAGAAATGTTCACAAAGTAGTTTTGTTTCTGCTTTGTTGCCTTTTATCAGTGAGAAAAATACATTCATGTAGAGAAGGGGTTCCAACAACTTTGGTTTCAAAAATAAAAACCAGCTCATGTTTTAAATAGAGATATAACAACAAATTCAGATTTTTTTAAACAGTTGCAATATTTGACGTGAATGTTCACAAAGAATTACATTAAAAGAGCCAATAATGTTTTTAAATCTACGCACTTTTTTTTATTTTACATTGTTTTCCATCCTAAAAGGAAAAAAAAATATCTATGCTCTGTTTGCAAAGATTTATGCTTCTTTATTTTAAATCCTAGACAGAGATGAAACCGTTTCTTTAAAACAACAAACAACATTTTCTAAAGTAGATATTTAGCTAAACTTCTGTTTTTTTCTAAAAGTCATGTAACATTTGCTGCTATAAACTTTTTAATTCTTTTTTTTTTTTTGCCGACCTAAAAGTAAAATGTTTCTTTTGGCTATAAAGGCTACAGACTCTAGATGTAAAAGATTTAAAAACTAAACTTCCACGAAAAAGTTACTTTTAAAGAGTGACACAGCGAGAGTTTGAGAACCTTTGAATGTGGAACCAATTCTTGTTCTGCATAAATAGAGGAAATTAACTTTTTTTTTTTTTTTTTTTACCAAAAACATCTACAAGATTTAGAAGACAATAAAGTATAAAACAATCAGTTTAGTTGTGCGAGGACTTTTTGAATTTAAAGTCCTCATCTGGACCCGAGAATCAAAGCAACAACATTTTAGTTTATGCTAAAAAAAATAAAAAATAAAAAATAGATAGAAATGGTAACGGCAGCTGTAAACCATAAAAGTGGGTCACCTTGGCCTCTGTGCTGGCCTGTGGTTTAGCTGGAAACTGGACCTCTGTGGCTTTGAGGATGGTGTTTTCCTGGAGGATGTCCTGCTGCGACTGATTGTGACCAAACGGCTGCAGAAGTGAAGCAAACAGAGTCATCCCCGCTCCAGAGCCTTTTACAAAACACATGGAAGACAGCAGGAACGCTAAGTGGTGTACCTTGCGTCCATAGAGGCATTGGAAGAAGATCACCCCCACCGACCACACGTCCACCTTGTTGGAGATCTTAGGTGGTTCTTTCCCCACGACAAAACACTCTGGTGGGAGGTACCTGAACACGTACAACACAAACGCTTTAAAACCTCATTCACAGACATTTTCATGGAGAGTTTGCTTCTTAAATATACGTCTCAGATTGCAGCCTTTGGCCGTGTTTAGAACAATAAACACACAGCCTTATACTCCATGCAGGGATTTCATAAGCAATCTCCCTTCAAGTGCAGGAAATCTGCAGCTAATGCAATTAATGATTACATCCGTTATGGATTAATCAATTATTCCGGCGATTAATCAAAAAAAAAAAATTGGCAAATTATGCAGATTTTTTTTATTTCAGCCTCTTTTATACAATATTAGCAGTACATTGTAAGACACAAATACATAAATTCCTTTTTAAAATAAGAAAGTAAACATTATTGCCTAAAATGCAACAGTTCTGTGTATTTGTAGCAATGGATGCATCTGCAGCCAAAAAAAACTTCTAACATCAACATGTCTACTCATGCTCAGCTATTCCTGCTCGACTTAACTTCAATACATTGTAGGGTTGAGCTGGTTATTATTTTATTGATTTATCAATTAATAATTGGATAAAACAGGCGCATAATTTGAGATCATTACAGAATTTGGTGCAACTAAAACTTTGCCACTTGAGGAGTTTTGAGTAGAACATATTTACTGACCAAAAAAAACAAAAAAAAAACTAAAACAAAATTTATATATATTTTTTTGCAGTTTTGGCTGAATTACTGCTCCGACTGTGTAGTTCTTCCAGCAAATGGCATGTCTAAGAAGCTGTATAATCCAGTTAACGATTAATCGATCACTAAATTAGTTGACGATTATTTCAATAATCAATCTCGATTAATTGTTTAAGCCCTAACTGGAGCGTGCGTCTCACCAGTAGGTCCCCGCCCCCTGTGATGTCAGGTCCATCCCATCCACGCCATAGTTGTCGTCGTCCATTATCTTGGACAAACCAAAGTCTGTGATCTTGATTTCGCCACAGGCGGTACCGTCCACCAGTAAGATGTTCCCTGTGCAGAGTAACCGCAGTCAGACTTGCCGCTCCCGGTCGCTCCGTTCGGCAGAGAAAGAGACATGCGACGCACCTGGTTTGAGGTCGTAGTGGATGATGGGAGGCTTGATCTCGTTGAGGTAGCGCAGGGCGCTGACGATCTGCATGACGATGGAGCGGGCCTCTTTCTCCGACATCAGCTTGTTTTGTTTCAGGTAGAAGTCCAGATCGTTCCCTTCACAGAACTCAAGGACAGTACAGAACCTGAAACAAAAAAACAAACAAAAAAAGATCAAAACGTGGCTTTAATTGGGAGAATAAATCTTATTTAAGAGTTGAAAAGCAAACAGCAGTTCAGAAGTGTTTGCAGAGAGTGCATGCTGTTCCAACTCGTCTTTCCAGAGCTGGAAAGACAGGCTTGCGGCATAACACCAGACATTTGAACTCCTTCACCGTTTGTAGGACAGAAGTCGAGGTCAGGACTTTCTGCTCCTAAAGAAGCATGACGAAAACCAGTGGTGTCCAAACTTTTTGTCATGTAGGCTAAAAGTCAAAAGTACTCCTAAGCCACAAAAAGAATTCTAAAAATACATTGATTTTTTCCCCACTGCTCAACAATAAACTAAGCATACAATAATTCAAATTAAACAAGTAAAGAAACATCCAGTTTGCAAATTATTTCGGGCTCAGATGAAAAAACAAGGAGCAATATTCTGCCTGTTCTCAGCAATAACAGGATTCAGGTCACTCTCTCTTTAAAAATGACTGCTGCATCAAGAAAGGTTTAATACATGAAATAAAAGCAGATTTTGGTTTGTTTCTCAGTAGAAGTCGTTTGCTAAATGTGGTCGTATTTGCCACATTTACTATGAAAGTAAAGAGAAAGCAGAATAAATATGCACTAAACAATTTATACTTTGTATATAATATTTATAGAAAATCTATTTTCTATGCTAACAATTCAGCATGTTCATACCAACATCTCATGATATATTTGAATGTACATCATGAGACATGGCCGCTGCTGTAACCCGAATACACACAAAGCAACCTCAGGATGTTCGAGTGGGCAGAGGTGAACTCACGTGTCGGTATCCAGGGAGAAATAGTCATACAGCTTGACTATTCTGGGATGGTCCAGCTGCTTGTGTATCCGGTACTCTCTGCATGCATGCCTGTCAAAGTGTGTGCAACAAGAGAAGGGCTTATATTCCTGAAGTTTAGATACAACATTAGCATGCGTCCAGCGTGATCGGAATGAAATATGTTCATAAATTAGAACCAATCATACGTTTTAACCGAATGTGGTTATTCATACAGAAACTCAAAATGCAGGTTTATGGAAATTCAAACGGTGCCGTCTCAAAGAAATTAATGCTAGTTTTGTTGTTTTATGTTTTGCTGAATTGAAGACATACTTGAGTGGATTTTGTTGTGATAGTTCATCGTAAAGCACTACATACTTGGAAGGTGGAAGGAAAATGATCATGCTTGTCAAATTTGACAAGCTTGTTGTATATATATATATATATATATATATATATATATATATATATATCCAGTCCTCTGATCTAACTGGATCTGTAGAAAGAACTGGTTTCCGTTCCACCCCACCAAAGCCTCGCCATTCTAAACGTCTCATCCAGTTTCTCTCTGATCTCATTTCATTCTGTTTATGTGAAGGGCTGCAGTGCAGGGAAAAGGCTCAAATACACAAATAATTGGGCTGCAGCTCACGGTTATTTTACTTATCAATTAATCTATTGATTAATCAATATTTCTGACAATCGGATAAAAAATTGGGATATTCAGCAGATTTTTTATATAAGCCTTTTTATACAATTTTAGAAATTCATTAAAAGATGCAGATAGTAAATTCTTTTAAATAAAAAATAATTTTATTGCCTAAAATGCCATGACAGCATTTCTTTAATGTACACTTTATCATTTGTAGCAAAGAATGCATCTGCAGCAAAAAATAAAAAAATACTTCTAACATTAACATGTGAAAGGTTCAGCTATTTGCTTCTAGACTTATCAATACTGTGTAGGTCTATTCTGTTGATTAATTTTGAATTAACTGATTAATTAAAGGTGCTTCGTTAGAAATTTTACATTTTTTTCAGAAGTTGAACTAGTGAAGCTAAAACTATTCCACTTGAGTTCTGGGTAGAGAATACATAGATTTTTTTTATTTTAAATGCAAAATGTATATATTTGTTGTACAAATTTAGCTCAGAGTGTTTATCTTTCAGCAATTTTTTATTTATTTTTTATTTGTAAACTTCAGTTCCCGATTAATTGATTACTAAATTAGATGACAACTTCAATAATCGATTAATCATAATTAATTAAGATTAGTTAATCATAATTAATTAATCATTAACACAGCCTCTCGGCCCCTGCTGTAGAAAAGCAGCCCCACCATGTTTCTTTGAGGTGTGTAGAGAATGGTATGCAGTATTAGCTTTCCTCCAAACCCTAACAAATCCCTCAGGCCTCCACAGAGCAGATTATACTGGTTTTAAATTACACACAGGTGATTTTTTTCAATCTGGTTGCCTTTGAGTACAACTGGCTGCACTGTGTTTTATTTAAAGATTTTTTTATTTGTGTAAAATTCTAAGCCATATATCCATTTTTCTTATGTGCTGCTTTGCATTTTGTCTGTCCCATAAAATGTGGTTGTGATGCGACAAAAAGTGGGAAAGTTCAAGGCAGAGTGCTATTGACTGATTGAGCTCGTAACCGTCTGCTGTAAACAGAGCAATGTGTGCAGACACCTACTTGTGGTAATTTTCCTTCTTCTCCTCTCTCCAGTTCTTGTTGAGCTGGTGGATTTTTACAGCTGCATAGCGCTGTTCAAACAGGTCGAATGCCTACATGTGACGAAAAAGAACAGACATTTTGTCTCCAGATGCAATCTCGCACGAAAATAAGTCGTCAAAAAAACGATGCCAGCTTTGCAGGCGGTACCTTGTAGACTTCGCTGAAGCCGCCCCGACCCAACAGGTGCAGCAGCAGGTACCGCTCATTCAGAGTAGGATGGTCTTTGAAACTGTGTGAGGAAGACATTATTATAGACAAATACAACTTTGCTCTGAAACTAAATCTGCATCAAAAAGGAACCTGGTGTTATTTCATTAGGTCAGTAGTACTTCTTGGTTATCAGTGTCTTTACCAGCAGCAGCCATCAAGATGTCAAAAAATAGAGCAACTTTAAGCTGCGAGAAGAGACGATTTTTGACATCTTGTTTTTGATCTCCTCTAAGTAGCTTTTAGCTCCACTCCTTTATTAGATTTCCTGTTAGGTTCTGATTTCACTGGAATGGCTGTTCGCTGCAGGTAACAGATCTCAAGAGCCAAACTACAGCTTAAATTGGTAAAATGTAACTCAGATTCATCATGTGGACACATTTTGAGCAGTTTCTGCTCTATGAACAACTCAATAAAATCTGCTTAAAACTAGATCATCTAAAATGATTCAAAGAGAATACCATGATTGAACCGAGTCATTTCCAAAGCTAGATGAAGGACATTCACTGGACTTTTATGTTGGATTTAAAAACTCTTTACAAGTGATGAATATGAAGAATGTATTAATGAGTGAATATTTTTTTTAATATCATAATGAGGATTAGAGTTTTATGGTTTGTTGTTGTAGTTTTACAGAAATGTTAGACTATACTCAATGGACTTACGCTGAGCTGTCCTCGTTGTTTATCCTCTTCAGCTCCCGGATGTGAAGGTTCCTCACCCGCTCCAACCGCTCCAGCTCCGCCTGGATCTCAGCTTCCTCCTGACCAGACGTAGCAGGAAACGCAGAGAAAATAAAGTTTTAGCTCAGGATTTTTCTGCAGGAATTGAGCACGTTTTAATTTGTCATGCAATTAATCGATTTATTGCTCATCGTCACAACGTATTTAGTTCCACTGTTCTTCCATTCATTCCAACCTACAAGGGGAAACATACCCAAAGCATGTCTTGCCTTGTTCAGCAAATTGGCAATAAAGTTGCATTTATCCATTTTAGACACAAAAGAAGCTAGCTAGTTAGCAAGGGTATGCTAGCAGTGAGTTAGCCTCAAAAGCCCCACAAAAAAATCCATACATATAGAATACACTACATTAAATAGTCCAGCTAAGACAAAACTTAAGACCTGTTATTGTTGTATTTAAGAACAACTTACTTTTTAAAAAATTAATTCAAGACATTTTAACACCTTAGTTTTAGAGACATGAATTTAAACCTTTTTAAGGAAGTGTGAACACCCTGTATGTTGATGATTCTTCTCCCCACTCTTCTGTAATGACCAAATTGTGGAGTGGACCACCTTTAGTCAGTCTATTTACAGATTCTCCCTCCTGAATTATGGATCTCTGAGGCTTTCTGCAACTTTAATCAAAGACTGACCTTTTTTAGGTGTCCGAGCCGAAGCTTGAAGATTTCTTCCTGCTCGTGGTATTCAGCGAGGGTCAGTCTGTCGAAACGGGAGAAACCAAGCTGAACTGGGTGACTGAAAATTAATCAAACGCTCACTAAACATATTAGAGATTTAATTCAAAACACCAGGTGCGTTTTAATTCAGTTCAGACTCTGATGCTCTGCATCAGAAGGGTACATAATGAAGTGTGTGCGATTTTAAGCGAGTATAAATAGTCGACAAGCGGCCGCCGCATTCTGTATGGTCCGGCATCTTCCCGTTACGGCAGACGGTTATTTCTGTTGACTCACAGCTGGGGCAGGGAGGGCTTGAGGAAGGGGTCAGAGTCGTTGCCGTTGACCACTTTAGTTTTGCGCTGCTTCGGTTCGGAGGTAGACGCCACCGACAGTGAGGGGGACGCTTGGTTTGGCGGTTTCCGCTTTGCCAGCAGCTTCCTCTGCCGCTCAATATCCTCCCTCTGCTGGTTGATGCTCTCCTGTTGCCTGGGCAACAGAAAAAGCACACAAGATGATAAACTAGGGTCCAAACAACCCAGAAAAGTGACAGGCGCTTGATCTTGTGAAGCAAAACAAGAGAATTACAACTAAAGCTGAGGTTGTTTGGAATCAATGTTTTTGACAGTAATCCTCACTTGATCAAGTTCTGGAATGCGTAGCCGTCGGTCCACTGCTCCGTGTAGGACGCGCCATGTCGGACAGTGGTAAAGTGCCCGAGCCGGAGCCGGTCCCGCATGCTCTTCTCGCGGCTCGACTGCTTTTCCTGGGTGCTCTGTTGGACGAAAACAAGACAAGATGAAGGTTTCCAGGCGCCATGAGCCGAGGGAAGATGGAGTTTCTCTTCCAGCTCAAAGAAAACAGAGTTACACACTGAGGAACCCCACACACTCACATAGATCTGTCACCTTGAAGAATAACACCAAAAAGTACAAAACACACCAAATAAGAGCCTTTCAACAGACACTTTCAGCATGAACAACAACATTGTGAATAAATGAAACACTAAACTTGGATACAGTAATAGGCTACGATGCTTTCCAATAACGTTTATGCAGAAAGTGGTACAAGAGTGAAGTCGGCCTCCCACTTTCTTCATATTAAATGAAATTGGTGTCAAAGGTCAACCAGCTAGTCCGCATTTAAAAAATAAAACAAAATATAGTGTCAATCAATTGTGTATGATAAAGTATAAGATATAAAATCAAGTCATAATATTAGGAGAATAAAGTCGGAATTATTTCTATTCTCGTAGAACTGGTTAGGGAAGGGTAGGGTAACCCTACCCTTCTATTCCTGTAATATCACAACTTCATTCTCCAAACGTTTTGACTTTATGCTGGGTTTTTTTTTTTACTTTATTCTCATAATTTCATTACTTAACTATGCTACATAATTTGTGCCATTTTAATTTTTAAGATTACAAGAAAGGTTTCCAGTAGTTACACAAACAAAACTTATACAAATAAGCTTTTTATGTTTGTGAAGCTAAAACGTTTGTAGCACAGTTAATTGACACAAAATTTGTTTGATTTCGTAAGTGGGAGCCTGGAGGGGGCCAATTGACCTTTGATGGTCTCTGGGAACGTTTATTAAAAAATTTTATAACGACAAGAGGCACAAACAACAATTTTTGCTGCACAAATGTACTGCAAACGTCTGACACCAATTTCGCTTGATTTGAAGGTCGTCGCTCAGGTGAAGGTGGGGAATGCTTGTGAAGACTACCTTCTCTATGAGAAGCTTCTTGCTCATGGTGATGCACTTGTTGAGTCTCTCTTTGTATTTCTCCAGGAGTTTTTGCTGTTCATCAATCTGTCTCCGAAGGTCACAGTTGGCCTGTTACAAACGAAGACATGAGGCGCGTCATGAAACCGACCCAATCCCACGTATCAGATTGCAGCCCAACCATGACACATACATGTTGTAGGTGGACTTTCATGATCCACCAAGGAAGGATAATTTTAAAAATCACACCCATTTTCATGTCCATGGCTTAAAAAAGTGATTGTCAGTGTGAAAGTTGCTTTAGATTGCGTTCCTCTATGTTTGTTATGACACACTTGGGATGTTTTAGACGAAGCATCCCGAGTGCTTCGTCAAAGTTATCTTTTACTAGCTTTGTTGCTAGTCAAAGATAAATTATTGTAGAATAATAAAATCAGAATTTGAAAACTACATTTTATTTTTACTCAGGTTATCTTTGTCTGGTATTAGGATTTTTTTTTTAATTATCTGAAACAATTAGGTGTGATAAAAAAAAAAGTAAAAACTTTGCTGAGATGACTGCTTATAAATTCCCAACTTTCCAGGCAAAGTGCTGGGTTTATGAAGCAGCAGAACATGTTTCTGTACATTTATCTACGTATGATGAAGTGGAAGAACACTAAATCAGAGTTTGTACACTTTTCCCGCTGGCATTGTTTTTTTTAATAATTTTTTTCTCCGAAGAGTTTTTTTTGCGGCGCTAGTGGCTCGCATTTTCCGCAACAGTAGGTGGGAGGGAGAGGGGGAAGACATGCAGCAAAGGTCACCGGGACCGGGAGTCGAACCCGCGACGTCCGCGTCGAGGACCAAGGCCTCCAAACGTGGGGCGTGCTAAACCCCTGCAGCACCACAGCACGCCCCCTCCCGCTGGCATTGTTAATGTCTTCTGGTAGTATTACATATTCTACAGCAGGGATAAAATAATCCAAAATATGACATAATGCTACTTTTTAAAAGTCTTTCTCAGACCCTCTGAACATCTGACTGGCCTGAGAAAGTTCTAAAAAAAAAAAAAAAAAAAAACCTTTAAGAAAATATTCTTGCTACATTTTCTGGTATTTATCAAAAAGAAATAATTTTGGTCGTTCAGACATTTGGTCTGATTTAACTTCAGACAGTGAGAAAGAAAAGTGAGTGTTTTTTTATCATCTTTAAATATCTGATTTCAACTGTGAATAATGCTTTTTAAATTTAGGCTTTTAATAAAACATCAGATTGCATTTTATTACAAAACCCTGCAGTTTGAATATCCAACATTTATAAAGAAATCAGGCCCTTTCCAAATATTGAAAACACCAAATTGAAATTCAAGAATTTTCAAGAATCTCGAGAACCCTGCTACATTTTACTGCAGAGGCAGAACTCACTCTGAGCAGGTCGTCTATCCGCCCTTCTTTTTTTTCCAGGTCCAAACTCTTGTTGCTCTCCAGAGCAGCAAGCTTCAGGCCCGTCAGCTCCGTCTGCAAAAGCAACAGAAACACACTTCTAAGACGTCCGCTGGCCCGCAATGACAGAAAGAATAAGAATGATCTAAAAACAAAAAGTGTGCTGTGTTTTTTTTTTTCTCAAACCTGGACACATTTGCTTAAAGAAGCTTTGAGACTGTGCTCGGCGAAACACAGGCTGGTGGGAGAGGAGCTGTTCTGACGGATCTGTAAACACACACAAGAGAAAAGTTACAACCTCACACACACTGCACAAGAAATCTCCGGTCCGATTTAACTCTTAGGGAGACGCGTACAATTAAGCCTGGGGCCGACTGCGAGCTCTGTGGGGAGCGGCGAGCCGATGGGAGCCCTCTGACCGGACTGGAGCCGTTTCCTCCCTGAAACTTTGCAGAAACCCTAAAATTAACATTCAGCTTCAAATTATCAGGATTCCAGACAAAAAAAAACCTGAGTTACTCACGTCAAAGAAGTCGCTGATCTTGGGCCCACGTGTAGAAGTCTTCCCTGCAAACCAAACAGCAGAATTACATTTATTAATCGATTGTTGAGACGATTTATCAATTAATGCTATAAATATGAAAAATAGCACATTCTGAATATTTGGGGTAAATACTCAAGCCTCCTTTAAACACTATTAGAAATACATTAAAAGAAGCAAAAAAAATAAATAAAAAATTCCTTTCCATTTTTAAAAAAGGAAATTAAACATTTTATTACCTGAAATGTAACTACATAACATTCCTTTAGAGCGTGATTAATCATTTATAGATTCTTTTTTGCATTACCAATTACTAACTAGATTGCAAAAGGTGCTCAAAATGAGATTTTGTTTTTCTTAAAGAATTTGAGCCAGATAAAGCTAAAACTCTGCCACTTGAGTCCTGGGTTAAAATCTTTACACGTTTTTTTAAAAAAAAATTTATTATTAATCTTAAATGCAAAATGTTAATATTTTGTAGTTTTGACTTAATTACTGCTATGAATATCTTGTTCTTTCAGCAAATGGCTTTTATTGAGTTTGAATATTCCAGTTATCGATTAATTGATTTCTAAACGAGTTGACGATTAATTCAATAATCGATTAATCGCTTAAACCCTGATTACAATTTAAAGGAAGCTGCTGGGTGATTAAGTTAGCGTGAATCCCAGCATACATACATACATCCCAACATACCTTGACTGCTCTCAGAATATGTATCGGCTTTCCTCTTCCGGCCTCTGGACGACTCGGAGTGCTTCTTCTCCGGGGTCTGACAATTGATATTTGATGAAAGGAGCAGGAGAAAGAAAAGACAAAAAAAAAAACAAACAAACAAAAAAAAAAACATAAATCCCTTGCGTTTTACCTAACAAAGCAGAGCGCAGTGCAGGGTGTTCAGCAGGAAAGAGCAGCAGGAAGAAAGAGTACATACTGAGTAGGCAGGGGAGCTCCCTCTTTTCAAATCAGAGTTCTAGGAAGAGAAAAGAAGGTGGAAGTGGAGGTGGAGGGAGAGACAGAGCGAAGAGCGGCTGGTGCATAACAACACTTTATGTGTGCGTACATGTTAGAAACTCAGCTTTTGTGTCTTTGCGTGAGAAAGGACGTGCGTGAACGTCTGTGTGTGTGGGGTTTACCTCCGACTCCTTGTCGCTGGATGACCCCAGACTCCCGTAGCTGTGGTTTGAGGATTCGTTAGCCAGACCCTACGCAGAGAGAGAGACACACACACACACACACACACACACGCAGGTCAGCAAATGGAAGAACAGTCTGTACAGGTGTGTTGTGCAAGCTCAGTGACTTTTACAGAAACATGCAGAATAGAGAAACCGGCGCTGGCGGCAGGCCTGCAGTCTGACACGCCTGACAGGAATGCAGATTCTTAGTGAGTAGGTGTGTCACTTGGCGTTTCTCCCCCAACACATGAACATTTCCAAGAACTTAAAGAGTTCTTTTTAGGAAAACGGGAACCTTTCACCTGATTTTCCAGCGTGGGGAGCTGGGGCTGGACTTTTATTTCTGGGATTAAAGTAGCTTTAAATTTAGTCTTTTGAATACAGTTTGGATTATGCTGAGTGTTTTGTCTTGAAGTTGATTTTAAGCTAATCGTCACTTGTTACCATTTCATAATGGAGCGTTTAGCGTGAGAAAATGTATTTAAATAAGGTTTGAGTGCCTAAAATTAAAAAGAGTAATCTCTAGTAATACACTAATCGATTTGTATGTGATCGAAATCTGTCATTTTTCCTCCTGTTAGCTTTGATCGGTGAGCTACAAGTATTTATTTATTTTTTTTTCCATTTTTCCCCCCCACTCATTAAATGCACCAAAAGTGGAGATTATTTTATTATGGCTTCATTTTCAATTGAGCTGATGTTTGTTACAAGAGATGCACGAATCAGAATCCTCAAACTGATTTCCGATTGCTGTTTTGCAAAGTTTAGAGTTGCCGAGTATGATCTCTTGTCAAAAACTATAGCACAGTGATATAAGAAGAAAAAACAGGACAGCATATTAAATGCTTTTCTAGCCATCGTACTGTGGGTGGTCATTATTGATATTCAGAGGAGACATTATGTCACACCGCGTCTGTAAGAGAGTCATCAGTGTTTCACTAATTTAAAACAAAGACAAAATGATTATAGGGTTGACATTTTAAAACTGTCTTTAGCATCTTATATTAGCGATTAGAGTCAGTGTGGCAGAAATGTGAAGTTTTATTGTAGTACATTCAGCCTTCCAGCTTTTTTTTTTTTTTTTCTTTCTTTTTACTCTCTATAACAAAATATTCACTCAGTAACAGCATCAAAACTAGGGCTGTAACTAATGATTACTGCAGTAATCGATTATTCTATCAATTATTCTGAATTAACTGGATAAAATATTGGTGCATTTACAGATGATTTAGTTAACAACTTAATCATTTTTGTTCAATACTAAAAATAAATTAAACAATGAAAATACACAATTCAGCTTATTTTTAAAATAAGAAAATAAATATTTTATTGCCTAAAATAAAATGTAATAATGGAGCATTCCTTTAGTCAATTTTAACCAGGTGAAGCTAAATTAGGCCACTTGTGGAGTTTGGGGTAGCAGATATTTACACAATAAAGTGTTTTTATCTTAAATACAAAATGTAGATGTTTTTTTTCTACAGTTTTGGTAATTAATTACTGCTGTGAATATTTTGGGGGGTTTTTTTCCAGTAAACTGCCTTTATTTGGAGTCTGTACTAATCGATTACAAAATTAGTCAGCGGAAAACCAATCACCGGCCGATTCTTTGTTGCTTCTCTATTTGTTACATTCATATGAGGAATCTAAACATACTGAATACTTATCAGCTTATAAGCAGTCTTCAGAAAGAAAAACAAAAACGTAAATTGAGCTAAATCGGACCCAGTGGCTCAAATCACAGGAAAAAAAAGAGAATTGATACCGGTCAGTCGGCTCGATCAGTGCATCTCTACAGGAAGATTGTTGCATTTGTATTTCAAAATCGAGGATTTAGTTTAGGTTCTTTTAATTTTGGGGGCTTTTTGGGCGTGTGGGTGGAGGGGGGGTGTTGCTGCCATTACCTTTGCACCTCCACTGGCGCTTCCAGTGCTGCCTCCCGTATTGCCGCTGACAGCTCCTGTAAACCTGGCCTCCAGCAGCTCCTGTCTCCTGGGGTCCAAACTGTGCAGCTCCTCCATCGCTCCTGTTATAAAAGCACACGGGTGTTGTAATTTAAGTCAATTCAGTGACACACACACACAAAAAAAAAAACAATAAAAAATACAATAGAAAATCAACTCTAGATAGACCTGAAAATGTCAACAGTAGGAAGTAAACGTAGAAAAGTAAAAACCAAATGGCTGGAGCTAATACGAAGGTGGTTCTTAAAGAAGAAGAAGGAGAAGGAGAAGAAGAAGAAGAAGGAGAAGAAGAATGTGTGTGGTGAAAGGTGCAGCTGATTAGTCTCAGAGCATTTCCAAACTGAGCAAAAAGGTCACGGTAGCACTGGGAAGTCAGGAAGCGAAAAGGCGAGAGTGGGTGAAGTCAGCCTTCCAGTCTGTCCACACAAAAAATTTTCCACCAGCTAACCCACGGTATCATCACACCGAGCAGTCAAAACAACAGCTCCGCACAAGACACAGACATTTATGCATCCAGACGCTAGAAGCATCTAGAATAGCAGAGTTACAGCTGTAGAATTAGAACTATGTTAACCTAAATGTAAAGGAAAAAAGCATAAAGCAAAAACAACAAGGCCTTTCACAGCATGTCTAATTAAAATGCTACATGTGTGCATCAGTGGCGCTTACACTGCTAAAAATAAATAAATAAACAAAGGCTATTCCAGCTAAGCAAAAGCCCAGATATACCTTTAAAAAAAAAAAGAAGAATCACAATCATCAGTGGTGAGCCCTATTCCAGACACACAGTTACGTTTGGCCTGTCACATGTAGATAGAAACTCTTGTGTGCCTGTAAGGCTTTGGGGGGCTTTGATCTGGCACAACCAGTTTCCACACAGAGGAGAGGTAACACAGCTGCTCTGCTCCCTACTGCTCCAAGTGTTTGTTTCCTTATTGGACATTTCCAGGCTGTCATCTTTACACAGCTACTGGCACTGGGGCAGGCCTTAAAAGGCATAATGGAGATTATGAAACCCTTATGAAGCACGTAGCAGAGGTTACCCTCGGACAGAATAGAAAGTGATTTGGGGGCTGATTGAAATGCAAAGGAGCTCGAGCTTCATACTGCTTCGTTGTTTTTTTCACAGTATGTCACTGAACAGTTTTGACAAAAAATATAACATTTCTTAGACATCAACTTGCTACAAAAGCTCTGAATATTTTAACATTGCAGATCGTGTCCCTTATTACCAATGGATCGAGCTGTGACGTTAAAACCAGCTGTTGCCACTTATCACTGTTTATCCATCCACACTGTCTAGGAGTAAATTACTCCCCCCCCCAAAAAACTCGCTCATACACAAAAAATACGTCGAAAACAAGGCAGAGAAAAATACAGATGCATCCACAAGAAAAGAAAAACTAGTTGAAAAGTAACATTAGCGGCCTGTTGTCGTCTTAATAACGCTAATAATAATAATAATAATAATAAACAGGGACGTGCAGAACTATGCATGAACAGATGCACACACAGTTTACGTTGTTTATCTACAAAGTGACAGGAGGAAAATGATACTAAGTGCAACACAGATACGGCTTCAACCTGGAAGCTACACTAACAAGTCAACAAGCTAGCTGCAGCCTTTGAGGAAACATGGTGATTTAGCTCGCTGCTACTTAGAGCTGGCGTTAAACTGAACTGACAGCTGACGTTTGGCTTCCAATTCACGGCATCGGTGAACTTGACATCCATTTTTTTCTCTCTCTCTCTCTCTTCTTCTTTTCCCCCTCAGCAAAACGTTAGCTTCCCAACCACCGAAATGGCCTCCGTCTCACGCTAAAAAAACAACACCTTTTCATTAAAACGGGAGCGGGTCAAGCCCTCGGCGAGGCGTCTCAGTACCTTCCTTGCTCTTTGCGGTCGCCGTTATGTGTTGTTGAGAAATCGTAGGGGACGAGGAGAGCTGCGACCAAGATGGCGTCGCCTCCAAACTTCCACCACCACTTCCACTGTTACTTTGGACACTCATGAAGCCACTTTACCGCCGAGAGGAGCCAGAGCACACGCTGCTGTTTGCGGAAATCTCGAACTTATCGCGTTCATCGTTTTTTTTGTTTTTTTTTGGCACCTGCCGCAGCCGAACACAACGGCGAAAAAAAAAAGAAAAAAAAAAAAACCTGGGAGAGGAGTAAAGGGGAGAGATGTCAGTCCCGTCTTCGTCGCCGCTAGACGTCTCCTCGCATGTTGTCGCCCGAGTGGGTCCTGCGGGGGAGCGGCTTCTTGACACGGATCCAGTGTAACCTTTGCATGATGACCGCACGGCGCGCGCCTGTCAGCATCCAGTTCGCGAGCGGAGCTTTGATTCTGGTGTCGGTAGGCGAGGCTATCGCGAGGCTGGCGGCGGCTGCGAGAGTAAGCTCTGACACCGACACAGACACTGATCTGGGATCATTTTACCCTCCTCCAAACCAGTGCTGGGTTCACCGGAAGCCGCCGCTCCGCGTCGACCTGGGAGCAGTTTTCTTGTTAGGCTCCAACAACAAACATCCCGACAGAAAAAAAAAATAAAAAATGGCTGAAAGTTGTTGTCCGCATCCAGAGCAGGAAGGGAGAAGCTGCACATTTACATTTAGTCAACAACAGCGAATCATTCTAATATACATTAAAACAGACCGGCGCTCTGCTTTAAGTGCATTTTGAACAAGATGCATGTTTTAAGTTTACATGAGAGAGTTTGTGCTTGTATTCATGCATGTTATGTGTTTGACTGGGCTGTGGTCTGCCTTTTTTTTTTTTTTAAGTCTTGAAGTACAAGTTGCAGGGAGGGGGTGCAGGTGGGAGGATAGTGATGTGGTCTGGGCTCTAAGGTGTTTGTTCCAAATTTGGTGCAGTGCATCAAAATGCCTTTGCCATCTTGTAGGGCATCACACACGTACAGTCTCTTCTTTTACTTTAGCGTGCAACTCGTCCTACTTCTTCAGCCCTTTTGCACCCGATGACATATTTTACACTCTACAAATGTTTTATCTTTTTTCCACGGGAGGGGAAAAACTTGCACTTAAAAACTTTATTAAGTGCACTTAAGACTACTATTCCAGCTGAAGTTAATTTCGCTGTAAAGGGGCTTGTTGTCTCTCAGCCTTGCAGTCAATTTGCATCAACACACCAGGGTGCAAACAATCACATTGCGCTTCATATGCACCTGCTCATGGTAACCTGATTTTTTTTTTTTTTTTGGTGCCAAGGTTTCCATGGTAACTGCAAAAGGTTAGACAGGCTATGAAGATGATTGTATAATAAGCAGTCTATATGCCACTCATTTATAGCATAGTGCCAAACACACACCGTGTGTATGTGGTTCTGTACCTCAGTGTGAAACCTGCGTGGTTTTCTAAGGAAAGCAGTAACTGGTGATCAATATTTTAACAAGACGTCAGGAGACTTTGAGAATCAAAATGCAGGACTGGAAACTTTCTTCAGCCAAGAAGCACAGCTGCAAGCTAAGAAAAAAATAATAAATAAATCTTGGAATGTAAAGTAAAATGTTTCCTCAGACACTTAAAAATGGTAATTCTACATCCAGTTATAATATCGTTATATTTTAAGGCAGTTCTGTTTTTCATCAGCTGATTAATTTTACTGAATAAAATTCAGAATACTGCCATCATAAAAAAATTAAGAAAATAAGCTATTAAATTTTTTGATTTGGATGTTGCAACGGTTAGTTTAAAGATTATTCATGCTTTGCAAAATACGGAGTTCATTACCGTGACCAGGATTTATGGCCAGTAAAATCTAATACTTACTCTCCCTTTAAGTCAGAATATCCTGTGAAACCGGGGAAAAGCCTGCTAAATTAATATCATATGCTATGTCAAGCTTACAGCACCCACAACATTTATTGGCAAAAGAAAAGATGTGTGAACAAGACTAATGATAAAACATTTTTGCTATGGCAGAGGCATAATCTCACATTTGTTGAAAGATCCAATAATTTAAAAATACATTTATTCAGGGCGCATGTCAAGCTAAGAAATAACAGCTTTATTTACATACTTCTTACTAAATCAGTGGTAATTATTGGAACTATAACAATTTCTATTTAAATAAACATAACTAAACCGTGAGTGTGCTTACTAACTTTTGATTTGAATTAATATATAAATATACTAATTTATATTCAGTAAATTAGTACTTTACCAGATAAAACATTAATAGGTTCACCAGACAAAACATTATGCAGATTAATTACACAAAGACTGGTGTTTTCAAGCTTTTATTTGTTTATTGTTTTCCACTTTCATCAGACCAATAAAAAACTATTTTTTGAAAGTGTTGCTCTACTAGTGTTGTATATCTCTGGGTAGGTAAGTAAATTCAGGATAAATTTAGCTCTTGTTTGAATGAAAATATTTTTCAAACGAACTCTACTGAGGTTATGAATACATTCGCTTAGCTGATGTGACTAAAGTAAAAAAAAAAAGCAGCACAAAGTTCAGCGTTAATGAACTGTCTTCATTAACTCTGCTGTCCACGATTTTGCATGTAATTTGTGCTTTAAAACGTCTCCGTTCTGAGTCATTCAGCAAAGCTGAATGGGTCATTTTAATATTTACAAAAATTAATTCAAGTAAAGACATTAACTGGAGATGGAACATGTAATCAAAAAACTATTATTTTTGTAGTTTTTAATTACTTAAAAACAAACAAACAAAAAAATGACTCGAGTTAAGACCCAGTAGAGCCACATGTAACTAACTTACTTTTTTATAAAAGTAAAGTTAGTAAAGTCTCCCCCCCACACAAATAGTGCACAGAGACATTTGAATATCACTATTCTTTTAATAGGGGCAAGATTTATAATGGACAGCATTATCATTTATTGTTTACAAATGCATAAACTTAAAGATACTGAATAACAGTGCGTGGAAATCCGAGCGGCTCAGCGTGAAGCCTCAGGAAAACATGTTGTTCTTCGGTCGAGAGATCATCTTCTGCTCCTCGTACATCCTGACATACGACTTGACGAGATCCTCTATCGTTCCGGCCTGAGGCAGGAAGAAATGGCCAGTATGAATAAAGATGAACGGCCGTTGATACTTGACCTTATTTAAATATCTCCATTTAACCTCGGCCCACTCACCTGTGGGGTCGCACACACGAAGTTGATGCCCTTCACCAGGGTGCGGATGGTCATCTGGAAAACGTTGCCTGTGCTGCTGTAGTCGGTGATACGGTTGTACGGGTGCATCACTTGCAGCTCCTGAAATGTTAGAATTGTACGTTCGTGTAGATAAAAAAGAATAAATACAAACAATAGCGACAGAACTCGTTCATTAAAAAAAGGTTTATATACAGGGGATTTAAAGGGAAAGTATTATGTATTTTCTAGGCATGTAGTGCTATTTTATAGCACAATCAAGTAACCATGTTACCTTCAGTTGTTATAAAAATGATGTAAAAGAAATTTGACGCTCTAGTTTAATGCCTTGAAATTGGTCCTCTGTCTCTTTAAGAAACTCCTGCTCTTTCCAAAACGTATATCTTTCATCATCTTGTCACATTCTCTCCACAGATTTAGCATTTTTTTAGGGAGTTTATATGATAGACCAACACATGGTTGCACAATACTGTGAAACTAAAGGAAAATAAGATACGATTTCAAAATATTTTTGTTAAACCACCTTGTGCTGCAGCTCCAGCTCCATGTCATTTGTTATATTTCTATAAAAGCTTTTCTACAGCCAGACGCAGAAATTTTTGCCACATTTTTGCATAATTAGCTCGAGCTCAGTCAGATAGGATGTAGATAATCAGTAAGTGGGAAGTTGTTTCTTTTTACTTTTCAGTTGAGATATTCTCTTCCAGGTTAAGAATGGCTAATTAGGTACATCATGCATTTTATTGAATGTAAATATATGCCACAGAGTAAAAATTCTTATAAAACATCACATTATCTTTTAGTTCGTTTGTGTTGTTTCCATCATATAAAATCCAATCTGCACTAATCTGCATAAATACTGACAATAATCAACAATTACTCGGCATACCTTTGTTTTGGGGTCAATTAGGCTAACACCTTTCTTGCTGACTGTAAACCAGAGTGTGTTCGGGTACCCTGGCTCACAAGTTTGCTGCAAAAAAAAAAAAAAAAAAAAAATTAAATAATAATAAAAAAAAGATGTTTTCTTGGCTTCAGAATGTTATTGCCACTCCATCTCCCGTAACTCACTTTAACGTCAAAGAAGGAGCAGCCAAAGTTTGGCCAGCTCGAAATGGCTCTCAGGAAGGCAATTTTGGCCTCTTGCACCGTCATGCCGCTCTGCTTGTTATACGACGAGATGATGTTCTGAAGGCAGACATGAGAACATGAGAATCATTAACTCTTAAACGTGAGGCTGCTTTTTCCCCATTGCTCTTTGATTTTCATTTTTTTATTTAAAGAAAAACAACATTATCTGTGAAGTCCCTTTTTTTACCTTCTTCCACTCTTCAGGCTGCATCAATTGTACTTTGTCGACAGGAACCAGCTCGTTCAGCATTCTGGGGATCATGACAAACTGGGATCTGTCTGAGTCCATGGCCACTCTGAACAGGAGCCCACCCAGATTAAACATGTCCTCTTTGGTGCAGGTGTGATATCCCCGCAGGTACTTGGGCACCTCCTGTGAGGAAAAACAGGAAATGTTTAGCAATCACGCTGCATCCCAAACATACGACGGCTTATCAGGGCCATGGTAGAAAGAAAGAAATAAAGGAAGGAGTACTTTTCTGCCCAAAAAATCTGAAATTTTCAAGAAAAAAATTAGAACATTTCTGAGTTTGAAAAGTTTAAAATTTCCACACAAAAATTTGTGTGGAAATTTGAGATTAATCTCAGACATTTTATAGAAAAAAACAAGAAACATTCCAAGTTTGAAGAGGAAAAAAATTCTAGAAAGAACCCTGAAATTTTAAGATTAATGATAATGAAGAAAATGTCTAGAAAAACATTGATATTTTCTAGTTTCAAAAGTCTAAAGAATTTTTCTAGACAATTTTAGAGCTGAATCTCAAAATTTCAGAGCTTTTTGTAGGAAATTCTCAACTTTTAGATTAATCTAAAAATTTCTCAAATTTATGATTTTTCAAACTCAGAAATTTCCAAGTTTTTTTTTCTTTAAAATTTCTGACTGATCTCAAAATTTCAGAAATTTTCCAAGAAAATGTTGACTTTTTCAACTGCTTTAAATTCTAAGATAAATCTCAAAATTTCTGAGTTTTCTGGCAGAAACTTACTCTTCCTATTTTGATTATTTTTTCTGCAACGGCCCTAATACGTCGTCGTACAAACACGAGTAAAAACCCAGGCGACAAACTGCAATAAATACCTGCGGGTAATGGAAAGTGAGATCTGCGATGAGATCTTTTCCTGGGATCACGTTGAACCAGAGCTTCCTTCTGTAGACCACCAGGAGCGGCGCATTGGACTGACTGGCTGTGAAGCGAGATTTGAATTACGAACATGAAAAACCCCCAACACAGGTAAACAAGTTCTGTCTGAACATTTTCCATTTTACTTTTCATTTGATTCACTCAATATGAATTGTTTATCTAACGACTAAAAGAAATCATATCTGCCATAATTATAACTACACAACTCAGAAGACTTTGATAGCCAAGTTTAAAATACACAAAAAATACACAACTTATTCAATGCCACATTGCTTCATCATAACGGTTTCCAAATTTCTTTTAAACGCAGAAAGACATTACCTTCTTTCACTTTTTTCCCTTTCTTATTAACATCTGGAGGTTGCCTTAGACTGTCAAAGAAATACTTGTCCTCATCCAGGCTCATCATCTGCAACACGGCGAACAGGAAAGGACCATTTTTATCTTTTAGAAGACTGTTGCTGACATACTGTTTCACATATCGTTTTAACACAAAGCCAAAACTTCCTTTTACATTACTTGGTGCAACCGGAAAGTATTCACTAAGAGTCGCTTTTGTAGCATTATTCTAAATTGTATTGTGATCGCCTTCGTCAAAATTCTTCACACTAATACCTCACTAAAAACCAAACATGGAGAAGCAGCTTTCAGCTTCTATGCACCACAAATCTGCATTGATTAGTAGTAAATGAGACATTGATGAAGACATCTGATGTGTATTTGCTTAATGATTTTGATAATTAGACAAAACGTAAAAAATAAAAATTTTAAATTTTTATTTCTTGTACTGGCTAACTTTTGAGATTCATTTAAAACAATTGAAACGTAACAAAACATGGAAAAAAGTCGAAGCGCTGTGAATACTAAAAGTGAGGCAATATCACCTTACATCTGCAGAGCTTAAAACCTGAGTGTTTCACACTTCAACCACAAACCTCTATGTGTTTTATCATTGGGAGTTTATTTGCAATGATACTTGCAAATGTGCAAGTAAAGGGGTGTTTGTATGTTTTTAAAACCTTTTATAAGACTGATACGTTTTTACAAAATATTTCAGCTGCCCGGTTGAGAAAATTGCCTGAACTGGATTTAAGTTAGGGTGAATAAAAGAATGAATTCTGAATATAAAAGTTGAAAGTCATGCTACTTACTCTATAAAATTGAATCTCAGTAAAATACATTCAACTTTATAGCTTTAAATCAACAAAATTACAAATGAAAAAAAAAATAAATTGTCGATCACAGTTGTTGCCCAGCCGCACCTTTTGCGTCACTTTCATGTACAGGCCATATCCCTCTGCTGAGCTCAGCGAGAGCTGAGCGGCGATGCTGTGGCGCAGCTCCCTGTTGGTGATCGTGGAGGAAACCTCGACCAGCTGTGAGGAATCACAGAACAATATCACAGCTCAGACTTTAACGAGAGACACGGCTTTGTCAACTTCCCTCGTTCGTTTTCGAGCGGAGACTCTCTCCTGTGTTTGTGGTAAGTACTGTATGTAGGTGAGCAACACCGTGAAGACTTATGAAAGCCACATGTTTCCTGTTTTCAGGGTGAGTGAAGCCGATGCGCCGGGGGACGTCTTTTCATTTGCAGCACAAACATTTGTTTATACAGGTGTTAAAAAAAAAAAAAGGGGTGATAGAAAATGTTGCAGTTATAATAAAAAGAAAGTACATCCTTATTCCAGGAGTTTGTGTCTTTGTGTCTGGTCCTCACCAGGAGATTAAAAGATTTCTCAAACATGAATGAAAGAATCAAGTCAACACTCCAGGTATGTTTTGATGAGGGAATAAGATTTCACATAATACTGCCCCTTTAAAACATGAAGCGTACAACTCACTAAAGATCCCACCAAGTAATTATTTACTTAAGAATATGTTGAAATGAAAAATCTACGTTTGCAAGGGATGCTGGTCAGCTGGTAATAACCAGATCCTCTTTATGATGTCCTCATGTATAAAAATAATTCAATTAAGGTGTACTTTCTTTTCCTATATATACTGTCAAGGTTTCCATTAAACTGATCTTGAAACTGTGTATCAACTTGATTCCATAAAAATTACACCAGCAACAACATGGTTACAATTAAGAAATTAAGAAAAATAATGCCAAAAGACATACTTTTAGTTTTTAATCTAAATCCAAAAATGAAGAAAAACTCCTTTATAAATGATGACATAATCCGTTGACACTGAGCCACATTTCTGAGAAGTAAATAATGTTGGTTCTTACAGCATCTGTGTCATTTGGAAAGTGGACTTTATAGAAGATCTGAGTGCTGTTCTGCTGGATGGCCTCCACCTCTGCCTGATGGGGAGGAAGTGTCCTGGGCTCTTTACTGAAGGGGCAAAAATACTTAAGATGAATTAATCTGACGAAACAGAATGTCATAGCAGATAAATGGAAACAAAGTAAGAATATAAACCAGTTTTTGGCTAAATTGCCATAGAGAAATTGTCAAAACACAAATGGAAACAAGTAAAACAGTCGGCAGTTACAGGAAGGATTTGACTCTTCTGCTGGCTAGTCTGAAGGAATATAAATATTTTTTATTTATTCTTCCTGTACATTGTTTTATTATCCTTTAGAGATACTGTCTATCAGAAACATTTCTTGTTTGAAAGAAAATAATTTGGGAAAAAAACCCCAAAACTGATAGGGTTAGAGTTAGAGTACTTTCTGACTACTTTTAAATTTAGGACAAAAGCAGAGGAAAACATTTAAAAGCATACTCCACAACCCCAGACCCATATATTATCTAGCTAATTAGATAATGTATAGCGAACTAGCTATGTACCTACCTAGCTATGTAAGAATATAGCTACCTACCTATAGCTACTTAGCTAGCTACATAACTAGCTAGCATGACAGATGGCTCAATAATCTAGTCCTTAGTCATCTTAAACGTCATGAAATTATTTTGTATTAGCTGGCAGGTTGTGTCTAGATTTGAAAATGATTTGTGCAGTTTTGTAAGATGAAGTCCACCAACTTCAGAGACAATTATTTAGAAAACAGCATGTTAGCATGTTCCAAAATCCAAACATGGTAGAGTCAGTGAGGTATGGGCTTGATTACCACTCTGTCTGGTTAGTCTGCAGACCAGGTGAACAGCCCAGACTGTTTTTTTTCCTTCTTTTTTTTTTGAAAGAGGGGGATGTTTGGTCGCCCCCTGTTGGGGGACATCAAGTTGTCAAAATGCCGATTTGCTCAGTGGAAATTTGTTTAGTCACACAAAAAAACTGTTATTTTTTACTATTTTTTTTTACAACAGATTTGATCTCTGGTGGTGTTTGATGCATTTAAGTTGTAAAGGTTTTTGTTTTTTGTAAAGAAATAAAGTGAGAGGATATAAACGCCTATTTATCCTTCATCACACATTGTCCCGAGGCTGACCTGGAAAAATCCCGAAACCTATGCAAGCAGCCAGCAGCCAGCGGATCCCTGGGTCGTGACTCCAGGAAGCGCTGCACGTGTGTCCTTAATCTGGGACCGGGTGGGAACAAGCCTGTGCACATCCACATCAGCTGCCATCCACGATCCACACTCATCCTGATGGGTCAGTCGGAGAAGGCAAACCACAAATACAAAAGATTAAATGCGTTGACTTTTTAGTTTATGAAGCTTTTTTTTATTTTATTTTTTAAAATCAGATTTATATCAGCTGAGGAACACCTGTTGCTATTGGTGGTCATCTGTCTCAATATCTGGCAGTAGATTTCATCTTGCAGCTCCTCATGTTTAGTGGCTGGACCGAAGATCTGGTCCGTCAGCTCCGTGGGACTTCGAGAATGTTTGATGGGGTAGTCGCCCATGTACTTCAAGATGGGTAGGAGACCAGGTCAAGGACTCACACTGTCCGTGTTTATAAGTCTAAGGTATCGTTCTGTGGAAAACTATTCTTAAAACAAAATACGCTCGTGAAGAGCTGACCCTTAATGCCTGGAAAAATAAGCATATTATTTTTCAGAGGATATCAATGAAGGCGTTGCAGGCCATGTTGCCGAGATCTGGATTGTTAAGCAAAGTCTTCAAGAGCGGCTGTTTGATGGGCTCCTTGGAGAAAATCCACAGCTTCTCCTTGTTGGCGCCCTTGGAACCACGGCCGCCGCCTTTACCGACTGATCTGAGAGAGGAAGGCGAAACGGTGTCAGCAGAATCATGCAGAGATTCTCTGAAACACATGGATGCTCCTCTTTTTTATGTCAAAACGAGTGCCGTCCATCGATTTTTTTCTTTTCATCAGAACAATCTCACTCTGACACTAAAATTAATCACTATGCCTAACTTTGTAAATGTGAAATATAAATATGCACGCAATTGTGATTCTTCCAGGAACGGTGCCCAGGGTAAGCCCCTCCTCCTGCCACACTCCAACCAATTAAAATGCAGGAAATTATCTGATTTTTAATGTAGTCTCTTAGTACTCAGAAGCAAACAAGGGAAACTTACTCCAATTCACCTGTATACACCTCTAGTAGTAGTAGCAAAGTTGCTCAGGGGACAACTGACTGATAAGATGGATTTTGTTTTCTAGTTCTCGGGTGGCCCACCCCTTTCTGATGCGCCCTGGGCAACTGCCCAAATAGTCTTTGTCAAAAACCGCCACTCTATGGATGTTTTCACAAAAAATGTTTTATTGTCTCAAACCAAACAGGTCCGAAAACTCTCAGCTTTCCAGGTTTTTATATTCAGGAAAGTTTAATAGAAATTCTAAACGTTAATTTATAAATGTTCCTCTTTAGGTCAAGATAGGTAGTTTGATTAACCTGCATTATGTTACATTAACACATTAAAAATGTTCAGATTAAAAGTATGCATCAACGTGAACAGATCCAGCCAATTTTCAAGCCTTTTTATCTGTTTATGGATATTTAAAATTTAAATCCAAAGAGTTTACATTGAATTTACTGCGGGGGGAGATGAAAAAAATCTGCTTTACCTGAAATTCTCAAGAGCAAACTCCTTCAAAGAGATGGGAGCCACCGTCTCTTCGACCAGAGGGACGATGGCTAGGACGGAGGCTTTCCGCTGCTTCGGGCTGAGCAGGTTCTGTGGAGGGGGAGAGGAAGCGGATCAGTTTCAGCACACAGGCAGAGTCATATGATCAGAGTGCCGAACCCTCCCAGTGAGGTTATGATAATAGGTAGAATTTCATCACGGCTTTTCTAGTCGGCATCCGATCTAAAGAGTTTGATGAAGTTCTGATTTACATCCGGGGAGGCTTACTTTGGCGTGTGGGATCTTGTTGTCTATATATTGTCAGAAAGACAATCTTGTAAAGAAATAACCAAAGTAGTGAAGGTTACTTTACCAGCATGTCCTCAGCGGGTTCGGTCAGAGTCGGTAGAAACTCCATTTTGTCCTTGTAAACCACCCCGCTGCTTTTGGTCCTCTGGTTGACAGCTCTGAGCAAGTCGCTGTCTGGCGGATAGCCGTCTTTTTCCACCAACAGCAGGTCGCCCCGCTTACAGACCAGGTAGATGGGATCGTCTGCGGACGGACATGAGAACGTTGGAGTTCGGAGATCGAATCGGTCAACCCGAAACGCTGCATGGGAATTAAAGATGCCTCACCTTGTTTGGGGACGTCCTGCTGAACCACAGCGTACACGGAGCGCTGTCTCAGCCCGTTTATGTTGTACTGGATCATCTTGACCATGTCCGCCGCATTCTGGCACCTCAGGGTGTACTGTCCTCTGAGCGTGTCCACGCTCACCGACTGGTGGCTGTCGCTAAACGCGTCAAAAACGGCAAAGTTTTTTTAAAAAAAGCACAGAAAGAAAAACATTCTGCAGAGATAAAGATTTACCTTGCCATCTGGACTTTCTTCACTTCTACGTAGGGAATCTCCAGCAGGAGCTTCTCCCTTTTCTCCATGAAGACAATGCTTTTCCAGTTTACGGCCACAAAAAATCTGCTTTTGGGCAACGGGGGTCCTGCGGATGAACGGCAGGATGTGAATGGTTATTATTAGCAATTATAAATGGCTGTGGAGGTGGAGTGAAGAGGCCAGAGGTAATTTGTAGGAGATGCAGAGATCCACGCAGCAAAAACAGTATCTTACCAAATTTATTTTGTCTAGTTTCTAGTGCACTAAAAATAAGACAAAAATAACTTACAAATAACTTTTCATCAAAAATATAGGAACTTGTTTAAAGTAAATAATTCCTTAATATTGATGGAAAAGTACTAGCTGTAAATGAAATAATCTGCCAGAGGAACAAGACATTTTAACTTATGATATGGGAAAAATGTTTGGTTCCACTGGCAGATTATTTCACCAACAACTAGAACTTTTTAATCAATATTAAGAAATTATTGACTTAAAACAAGCTCCTGTTTCTTGCTGGAAAGTTACTCATAAGTTGATTTTGTCAAGTGGTTCAAGTGGTAGTAGTCCAAAAATACTTGTTGAGATTTAGTGTTTTCATATCGAAGCATTGTCATGTGTTTATAATGGCCCAGTTAAAGTGCAAGCTAATTTTGTAATAAGAAAAATGACTGGACTTGCAAAGAGGGAATCTAAAACACTTGCTTTGGTTTTTATTCACATGTATTTGAAAGTTTATAATGAGTATTATAGGCAGGAAATGTACAGTAAGTACTGATTGCTCCTTTCAATTCATTATAATTTTTCATTTTACATAAACTGCTTTTATGTTTCACCCAGCATAAGATGATCTCATTTTTGTGGAAATGACAATCCTCCAACTTGCCCGTTATGTAATAGTTGGAACACGGCAAAATGAGGAGGGTTATAAATACCTCTGGAAGGTGCTATATGAGAGGAAACATGTTGTGCACTGTATTGTGATTTTGGTTGTATGATGCTTCGAGCTGCATCTTTAACAGGGGGAGTTACGTCGACCAACCTGACGTCATTATGACTTCGTAAAGCTTGGAAAAGTCGAGCGGCCAGTTCTGCCGGGCGATGTCCACCACGTCTCCTTTCACCTTTTCTGCCAGCAGTCTCCTGTTGTTATAGTTCTCCTTCAAGAAGCAAAGTCTGAGCTCAGCTCATATCAGACTGATTACGTGGATTTCACTGCAACATTCAGACTGCTGCTCTGTCTTTTACCTTTGAGAGTTCTTCCGTGATGAGATCAATCCACATCGTCATGGATCTGCTCTCGATCTGCGTGGTTGTGATGCACTCCTGGACCACACTCCGCACCCTCTCTCTGGTGGGCTCCTGGGAGCCGAACTGGACAAAGTAGTGCATCGCAGCCAGCTGGACGCATTCGTCCTCCTGAGACATGCAGAACGGTTTTATTGTATTATGTAATCTATTAATTTACTTCTTTAAGTCTGTGATGGACTGAGACAGTTTTTTGCTGTGCTTAACAAGCGGTGGAAGTTATTGCGTGATGAAAATATCAATAAATATGGCACTTCCTTCTTTAAAGCGGCAAAAACAAAGTGAATAATTCCTTTTCAACACAAGTCCGATACCTATCTTTTCTCATTTTATCAATGTATTCGTTGTAAAGCGGAAGGATACATGGTTGTCAAACTTTTTGCAAAGCATTCAGCCTGATTTACTCCCCTATGTAAAATAGAGCCACTGTTTTCTTTTAAAAGTCACTTCATTTATAAATGGAGTTCAACTGTATGTAATTCAGTCTCCGTAAAATACCATTAAGGCCTCAGAACATTAGTGAACAAACAGCGGTCAAGTCTGCCAAGGAACACAGGATACAGGTCAGGGATAGTGGCAGTAATTTAAAGCAGACTTAGGTCATAAAACAAAATCTCAGGCTGTGAATTTTTATAGATACAGTTAACCAGAAAATGGATTATGGCAAAACTGTAAACCAAGAGGCCCATAGTAACCAATTCTTGCCGTACCAAGTCACCCATTTTCATGACTTGGATCATATGTTTTTGACTTCGGTCATCCTGTCCACACAACTTTAAATCAGAAATTGAGGATTTTTTTTGCCGTTTGTGAGTCTCAACGGTCATCTTACAGATGATTAGCGTTGGCTTCTGCTATTTTTTTCCTATGTGTTTAGCGGTTCAGCGTTTTATTCTGCTAATTCTTTTTATATATTCAGTAGTTTAGCATTAGCTTATGCAATTGTTTTAATGTGCTTAGCATTAGCTTGTGCTAACTGTTTCATGTGTTTAAGGTGAGCAGAGCTAAGATTCTTGTTAGGTGAATTAGTGGTTGGTGGACCTAACTTTCTTTTTCTACCACTTCTGCCAATTTTAGTGCAAACATCTACTGACCATTAAAACCATTTTGAAAAGAAAAAGGAAAAAGGAAACAGAAGATCAGGAAAACATATATGATTTCTATAGTTCAAAATATGTAGGTTATGATTTGACACCAAACACGCCAATCTAACTGGTGATTTTAGTGCAAAAACTTAATTGTCCATGACAACCCTGGCGGCCATATTGAATTTTTCAGTGTCTAATGTCAATCCTCTGCGAACCTCTGCTCTAAGTTAGGTTCTTGTATCTGGATCTGACAGATACTGCTGAAATATTCAATTATCTGCTGCTCTACAATGTTTCGTTAATTCAATTTGTTAACTCAATCAAATCTCTATAACCAGTCTGAAACTGCATGAATACGATTTCCTTTCAGGAATACTAAAAACAGAAGCTTGTCTTCAGCCTCTCACCTTCTCACTGATGTATTCTCCAGACTTGATGCCCTTGATGACCTGCTTGTAGATCAGGTCCGTGCTGACTGCGTCCTGGTCGCAGTCGTGCCACGGCGAGAACAGCTCCTTGCGGATGGAGAGGCTCCAGGGCGTATCCTTCTCCTCCCTGCCCTGCCTCTTCATTTCCTGCTCGCACTGAGACACGGCATCCAACACGTGGTTCTTCCCGCAGCATCCCAGAGACCACATCTGGAGATAAAACACCAGCACCGATATAACTCTGTGATAGGCAGGTAGGAACACTGAAGCCACGTGACTAAAGAAGCTCCCAGGAACCTTTTCATAGAAGCTGATGTAGACGGAGAACCCAAAGGTGTCCTTGAGTCCAATCTTGTTAGCCACAGCCTGGCAGACTTCTGAGGAGATGGAGGCTGAATCCAGCTGCACTTTGACCGTTTCACCATTCAGTAGTGTCACCGACCAATCAATGGGCTCCTTGTTGTTGGCGGCCTGTTATCATAGATGATAATGAGTGAAAATGACTGAAAGAGTCACTCTACAACCAAATTCATCAGGAAACAGGACTTTACCTTCAGCTCTAGCCAACAGGGGAGCTCTTTTCTCTCTCCATTGGCTACTATGCGATGCAGCCTCTCAATGCAGTATTCTTTGTAACCGTATGGACCTCTTTGAAGGAAGCTCTCCAAACACTGTGGGAAAGGGGAGAGCAGCAAACATTAAAAACGATAAGAAACAATGGCTCTACAATGGAAAACCTATGGGATGGTGTTTGTAAAGTTACACGGTAAAAAACAGCAATAATTTGGTTTATTTCGCCTCAAAGTTATTCATTCATTCATAAATGTCACAGATTCAAACTAAATATTTATTAAGCAAGCTGCATATTTAGTTTGAAGCTAAATATTTAGTATAGCTAAATGTTTAGTTCATCTAAATATTTAGTTTGCAAACTAAATATAAGAATGTATATTGCTCTTATAAAAATCTAGCTCGTTGCTATTAAGTCATGAAATCTTAAAGTGAAAAAATAAGTCACATCTTGCTATTCATAGCTTTGGTAACATTAAAACAACAAAGATAAAGGAATTTTTCTGGGATTTTATGCAACACACTCACAAAAAAAGTAATGCGTAACTGTGAAGAACTAAGAAAAGGATAAATGTTTTTTCAATATTTGATGCAGGTACAGCTGTAAATCCGTTGGGTTATGAACTCTACAAGCATTGCACATCTAGAGCAGGCCCTGGCAGAATTTGACGTAGAACTGGTCACTTAAACATCTGGCTGAGTAATGTGTGAGCAAGGATGGATCCAAAAGCGCCGGCAATTAAGAGATCCGATCCTGAGCGGCTTTTTTTAAACTATTCTTTGCAAAATAGCTCTGATTTACTCAATTTAGACGTCCTTAAACAGAAGGACTCAGATCTGGACTTTGACTAGATTATGCCACATACATGTGATTTTTTCTAAGTCATCATATAGTTGCTCAAGCTACATGTTTTGGGTCCTTGTCCTGCTGGAAAGTGAACAATTTCTTCCAGGACACCGTCACAACATCGACTGGAGATTAATGACACTTTTAAGTGACTACTTTTTTAAACCCAGTGAACATAGTACCACATCTGAGTGTCTAAACAGAGACTGCTGACCTCCATGAAGAGGCTTGTTGGAGGGAAGATCCCCAGACAGAGGGAGAGGAGAACCCAGCCTTGCATGCAGCTCTTCCTGTTCCTGTTGTTCACCAGCTGTTTGCAGATCTGACAGTAGATCTCATCCCTAAAAGTTCAAGGTCAAAAATATATTAAAAACACTACCGTTGTTCTCCACCAAAACACAATGTTTTGCCAGCTGCGTTCACATTTTACCTTATGCCTTTCCGTGACAGGCCATATCCAACGATAATGTGAAGCTTTTCCAGCTGTGTGAGCTGTCGATGCAGCGTTGTGCTCTCTCCCACCAGAATGTCCTCGTCCTCGGTCAAGTTCTCTGGCTGCAAAAGATGAGAACCAAACAAAGAAGTTATAAACGCAAATAATACCGAGAATAAGAACCAACTGGGAGAGAGACAAATATGGTTCCAACCTCCTCCAAGATGGCCGAGGCTTTTCTGTTCCCGCCGGCAATCTTTTTCTTGTTCTTCCTCAGGATTTTCTGTTCAGAAATGAGTGGATAAAGATGAAATAATGACCACTAAAAAAAAAGACAATGTTTTTATTTGCTTATTTTTTAAATTCTTGTTTCTCAGGAGCTTACCTGATCCAGCCCCACCAGGTTGCTCAGCCTCCGGCCTTGCCTGCCTGGAAGCAGGCGGGACAGGGTGCTCTGGGAGATGGTGCTGGACTGCTGAGATATGGAGTCTGCTGGCCTCTGCTCCGGTATGTCGCCCATGAACCGCATAATGATCCAGGACACGGTCAGAGACGCCTGGCGGAGGGAGAACACTGAATGTGAGGCAGACGTCCAGTAGGCCCGGTTGGATTGGGGAGCAAAGTTCCAACTTTTGTTACATTTTCAACTGGCGAGGGTCGCTTTCACACTGCATTGTTGAACAGACTACAACCTTTGAAAAACCTGTTCCCCTCCTCACCTGTGGGGGCGCTGCACCAAGAACCACTAAAGGATATGAGGAACACCTTAGAAGAAAACATGAACACAACTTCCTTCTTTGCAAAATGTTAACAAAAATGGAGTATTTTAGTGGTTGTAGGATTTCTCTTTTGTCGTTGATAGAAGACTGTGAGCTGTTTTCCAGCTAGCGCTAGACTCTCATACTTGTTTCGATTGTATTTACCCAGAATGCCCAGCACTATTGTCTGCTTCCTGCTTTTGGAGCAGTCTCCAGTCTGCTTGACGTTCACATATGTATGTGAACCACACCAGAGTTCACCTCAACCAAACCTACACCTAGGTTTGTAGGCGGACAAGAGTTTGATACGTTCTAGACAAATGAACTAGAGTTCAATTAAAGTCGACCAAACATGGTTGGTGCGAAAACACCCTGAGATATTAATACTACGGTCTCGTCTCACCAGGGCGTCTGCTTCGTCCTCGTGGTGCAGCAGCGGCTGCTTCAGCCTCTGTGCGGTGTGCTTGTGGTCCTCGTCTTTCTGGAAGTGGCATTTGCTGAAGTTGTAAAAGGAGAATATGTCGCTCTCGTCATCAAAGCTGTCATCAATATCTTCCTCCTCCTCGTCGTCCAGTGACGGCGTGGGGCTCGCCGAATTAGAGGCCGGCGTGACGACGATCATCATCTGGTTCGAACTGTGAGGGCTTTCCTTGTTTGCCTCCCGAATGTCCTACTCAGAAGAAACAGAAGGTCAAAGGAAATGTAACGGATAATTAATAAAGAGTAACACAACAGAGTAGTCGCCTGACCTTGGTGTCGGATCTTTTGTCTTTTACGTCTTCATTAAAGAGTTGGAGGTTTTTATTTGAGCCGTCCTCCGATTCAGAGTCAATGGAGCTTTCTGATTCACTAGATTTCTCAGATTCACTAGATTTCTCAGATTCGTGAGATCGGACAGATTTTTCTGATTCTATGTCGGCTTGCTCTTCAGCGACTTGCATCAGCCGCTGATGGAGTTCTTCGCCGAGATCCTCTTCCTCCTGCCTCTCCATTTCTAAGAGCAAAGCCTGATGGGAGATTTCTTTTTTCTTCCGACAGTAGTCTTTCCTCGCCCGGTAGCCTCGCACCTACGGTCAGTTCAGCACAAGAAATTAAAATTAAAATATTTGAAGGGTGACATCCACCATAAAATATTTTAAATATAAATAAGATAAAGAAAAATACACTATTTTCAAAGGACCCATCAGAAAGGAAACGACGCCAGGATTACTTATATGATAGGAGGAAGCCAAGTTAAAACTGCTTTGATGTGTCTTTCACGAGCAATTTGATTCTTTTTAATGGCTCTTTGTTAGTCTCAGTTAGTGAGAAATGTAATTTGCTTTTTACTACTCTGAGTGCTTGTAATTAGGCCTGTCGTAATAATCAATAAATAAATTAGTTGCATGATAAATGAAAATGATCGACCTCATTTTAATTTATCGGCTTTATCGTTTCTTCCTGCCTTTTTCTCTATTGATGACACTGGATGTAAAAAGGTTCAACTCCACTGACCCCTCACTTCCTCATTTCCTTAGTGTAAGGGAGGAGTGAACCATTGCATCAGGTAGTCAGATTATCCCATCTTCTGTATCTTAATCTATTGATTATTGAAGGGCAATATAGTATACAGACTTCATAATCTGTGCTCTTTTGGTTAAATGTAGTTTTTATTTCCACTTTGGTTTTATGTTGTGTCAAATTTTTATTCCAGTGTATTTTTTTTTGTTAATGGATACTGAGAGTCCATTTTATTTTTTGTTTATGTTGTTTACCAGTTCCAGTGTTAAGTGTTCTTTTGGAAATAAAGTGCATTTATTTTTGCCAGGATGTGCTTGAATTATCTCATTACCATTACATCAGTTTAAAATGGACTTCAAACAATATTATTGTTTATCGCAATAATCTTTGAGACAATTAATCGCTCACCTAAATTTGTTATCGTGGAAGGCCTGCTTGTAATGCTCTGCTTGCGCTTCAACAGCTATTTCTTTATTAAAAATATTTCATTGGTAAATAAATACAATTGACAGAAATGGATGGATACTTTTTGTATTTAGTGGTGCAGAAGAGGATTTTTGCTTCTGCCAAAGCAACTGAAGTTTAACAGGATGGACAAAGAAAACAACAATAAGTGAGTTAAGACGCTAATACTTTCATTTCAGATTGTGTTGTGAGTCAACTTCAAGTTAGGTGGTCTGAGAGTGTTTGTTAAACAGGTTAAGTGGTCCTCACCCTGAAAAAGTTTGAGAAACACTGACTTAGAGGTTTGCAAAGTTGTATCTAAGTGAACCGCAGAACTTCTGGATGCAATGTGCTTTGGACAGATAAGAGCAGATCCAGACGGCTGAGACTGAAGAAAGCCAAACGCAACATATCGGCACAAACAAACACCGGTGAACTGTCGAGCACAGTGGTGGCAAAGGCCCTCTGCTCTTTGCAGTAAATCAATCGACTTTAGCACATTGACTCATTTCAGAAACAGTTGTGAGGTTGTCTGGTTAGCAAATGACGTTGGCTTCCAACAGGACAGCGATTCCCAAACACAGCGGCAAATCTATGAGAGGAAGACTTGAATGAAAGCACACTAATGTCCCAGACATTAGTGCATTAGTCCCAGCCTGGCCTGAGAAGGAACAAACGTCTCTAAGACTCAATGGAGTCTAACCTAAACCTAACCCCCTGGGAAGGGTGGGACGAAATCCGTCCACAGTTTGTGTCAGACTGATAAAGTCATGTTTGGCTTTATAAATAGTGACAGTGTGTAGTCTGCCTTGTGTCTTTGGACACCTGAGGGTAGAGTTCAAGGGATTTTAGAACCTTATTTATCTTATTTGTCCACTTTTGTCCTGATCTGTAAAGCTCCACATTTGGCAGAGGGTGTGCTTAGGCTTGTCGTAATAACCAATAAATGAATTAATTGTACTGATAAATTGAAACCAGCTCAATAATGCCATTTGCATGAACATCAGCTAGTCCCCTTTTTTGAAGGACAACTTTGTTTACAGAAACGTCATAATTCATTTTATTTGTTGTTCCTGTAGTTTTGTGTATTATTATTATTTTGGATATTTAAAACGTCTTCCAGTTCCCAGTGCTAACAAGATTGTTCATTAGAATTTAAAGTTGACTGATTTTTGAGAACGTGCTCTTGCGTTATTATTATGTCATTAGCTTTAGATTACTTGAAAATTATTGTTATCGCGAAAACTTCTGGGACAATTTATCGTCCAGATAAATTTGCCATGGAGACAGGCCTGGGTGAGCTTTCTTTTTCTCATGATTACATGGTGTTCGGACCACATGCCTGGCTCTGGATGACAATGGCAGCCGCTCGCCTTCTCTGAAACTGAGAATTAAGCTTCCGACCGCGGACCTTTGACACCAGGCGCCTGAAACCCTGCTGAATCTGAAAAAAACAAACAAAAAAAGTTTGCAAAATAGGTTGATCTCAGCTTCAAACAATCTGAGATCAATGAGTAAGGTCCACACTCCAAAGGTCGACTGGAAGTTAGAAACCATCAAACCTTCTTCTGCACCATCCTCTCTCTGTAAGCTCTCCATTGCTTCTGCAGCACCACGGCCGCGCCCCGTTTCCTCAGGAAGAGCTTTCTGAAAAAAGCAAATTCGATTTGTTCCATAAACACTTCTCATAATCAGCATCTTGTCACGTGTTCTTATGTAACGTCTCGCTTATCCAGGCAACATAGATGGCAGTAAATCACTATCTGTAGATGTGCTGCAGTGATATTCCTATCAGTTATTGCGGGTGGAGAGAGGAAAGGGGGGGAAGATAAATTTAATTGAGCCGTTCAGATTTCGGTTTAAGATTTCAGCTGTTCTTGCAGCACCTGTCTTTGATTCCCAGCATGACCCCCTGGATCACCAGGGCCACCCTGCTCAGCTCTGCTTCCCGTAGATTTTCCAGAATAGCGTCGTGGGCGTCCTGGGGAAAAAGAAAAAAAAACAACAAAAAAAAAACTAATGACTTAATCCAGATGATTCAGACTTTTTTTTTTTTTTTTTCAAAGAGTTTTGGATTCGGATAACAAAGTTTCAAAACTGACATAATCAGACCGAGTAAAAATCATTTTCATTTTGGGGAACACCAAAATGAACCCATTCACAAACTGTCAAACTTTGACTAAAAAGCTTTCTTTTAATTCAAGTCTTTTTAAAATTAACTATTATTGATCGTCTTTTCACATTGATCAGTCCCTCTGGGATTTCACATTTTTTATGAAGATTTTTTTTTGCAATACTTTTTAGAATTTTCCAATATCTGTGCTTTTATGATTCTAAATTTGAAGGTGTTAAATTACAAAGTCAAACTTCTGTTAGGTCATATTTGATCAATATAGCATTTTTATAACAACTGAAGACAACACAATTATTTGATTGTTCTGCAAAATGGCACTATGTGGCTGAAAAATACGTAAATTGTTTCTGACATTTTTTGTGAAAGACTTTCAATAAATCACAGTTACACGTGAAGAAATGCAGGGATCTGTGTTGACATTACGTAAATTCGTGAAACACTGAAGGAACAGGTTTTTTATCTGTTTATCTGGCAAAACCAGATAAAAAAACTGCAGTGATTTGACTGATGCATAAACTGTGCACCAGATTTAAATTTTAGTCTTTTCGTACCTTTAGAAAAATTTTCTTCCTTCCAATTCTCCACTCGTCTCTTCCTTTGATTACAGCCTTGCAGATGGCTTCACAACAGACTGCGGCATCGGTCTGTGGGGAGAGTCAAACGATTTTATTTTACATATTCACATTTCCAAATACTACCCGTATAAAACAGTTTTGGGAGAAAATTGTTCAAAGTCCAGGATGAAAATGGCGACTTAACGGTTCTGGGATCGCAGACGGTGGTCTTCAGCAGGACTCGGTAGCGGCTCAGGAAGTCCTCAAATTTGTGACGCACGGGATACCCCAGCTTCCTGATGCGGATGGTGTCCATCATGCCGGAGTACCTCAGCTGGCGCATGCACAGCTCTCGGTCAAATTTCTGCAAGGGAAGGGCGTGAGTGAAGATTCGCATGTATTTTTTTGAAGCACCAAGAAATTGGTGCCGTCTGAAATCAGACAAATTTGAGGAAACGTGATGTGGCACTGCGTCACTTCACTTTCAGAATAAGTGAGGTATTCAAAATGAAATCCAAAGGGTCAAAGAGATGCGGCAGATCAGAACTTACAGCAAATAACACACGGCAGGTTTTTTTTATTCGCTTCAACAATTTCTTAAAGTTTTTATTTCTTCCTCTTTTGAAAATGTTGTGATTGTTTGAAGGATTGTAGTTACGATCGCATAATCTCGCTGATAAATGATCAGGGCGACACCAGTGGGACTTGTACCCACAGACTGAGAACCATGACACTAGAATATACTTAAACATTTCAGAAAAAAAGAGGAATTGTAACTATAAATGCCAATAAACATTCACCAGTGAGTTTAGTCTGTGGTTTGACATTTTCATGCAGTCAAAGTACGTACATAAATACCAATGTTGTGTTGTGGTAAAAGACAAAAATACACACAGACTGTACAACTGACTTGTACTGAACATACGAAACTGCACTTATGCTGCTGCAGTATTGCACTTTACTCTTTGCATTAGCAGTTTGAAACTGGACAGTTAAACAACTGGTAGCTTCCCAGTTGTTTAACTGTCCACGATATCATAAAATTACATTAGTTTTCTTGGAATGTTGACTGGAATCACGCCTCCTAATCTTTTATCTCATGCACACAGAGCTCTGTTTATCCACACTGAAGACCATCCATGTGTTGCCGTGCGTTATCTGTGCTGCCGTGGCGGATGCTCACTCACCTCAGACTGCTTGTCGTTGTTGGGTTTGAAGCAGCGGATGAAGAAGGGCTGGCAGGCGGACAGAGCCTTCATGAGGGATTCCAGAGACACTCGGAACTGACCGCTCAGAGTCGGCATTTGCTTGCGTTTGTCGTTCTGCAGCTGCGGAGACGACAAAAGGAAAATGCTGCTTATGCCGCCAGTATCCGTGGAAACAAAATAACTTGGGGAAGATAAATGAGAAGTCAAGGAACATTAGGGGTTAACGAATCTGGCAGATTTTGATTTGATTTACAATTTTCATGATCATATTGGTTAAATAGCCATTTAAATATCTTAATATATGCAGGTTGTATGCGATAAGGTTACTCACTGTTAAATTAATTTAAATCTACTATCAGAATGAAATTTCCTGGTTTATTTTGTGAGTACTTATATCACATGTGAAGCGTGAGCTGAAAGGAAAACGTAGCTTCCTACCCGTGGTGAGCTCTGCGGCGTCAAGATGAACTTTGCGCTTTTAGTTGCCTTCAGTCCGTTGGTTGACATGTCCTTCTCAAAGATCTCCCGGAGGAGCTTACTGGTGGAAACGCCGATCGTTTTAATGATGTCATAACTGACTCCGTCTCTGTTCTTTTCCAGAAATCCTACAGAGAGAAAAAGTAACGATAAAAAAAAGAAATAATTTTTGTATTCCCAGAAGTCCCGCATCACAGATGTTTTTTTTTTGCTTAGCCGTTTGCATTACCGTGGGTGTTGTAGTAAACGGGGCCGGCGAAGTGGCGAATTCCAAAGTCTGTTTCGTGTTCGCGCTTGGAACCGATGTAGGCCTTGTCTCCCTCTTGTTTTGTGTTCAACTTGGTCAGCAGGGTGGAGTCCGTCCCCTGTGGCGAAAACCAAGTGAAAACTGAGAACTGTTTTTTAAGCATTTAAGAAGTCTAAACCTAAGGCCTGGTCAGCGTACCTGCGGAAAGTGGCTCTCTTCGTCGATCAGAGCGAGCACGTTGCACGGCTTCCCGGCCAGAAGGTCCAGGACTTTCTGGTTGTCGGTGAACTTGATGTTGTTCCACAGCACGCCCTCTTTCTCGTACTCTTTCTGCTCCAGCTTGAAGATGTGGGCCACAAAGAACTGCTGCAGCTTCTCATTTGCGAAGTTGATGCAAAGCTGCTCAAAACTGGTAAAAGAAAAAAAAAAGTACAAGATATAATGTAACCGTAGCGAAGTTTGTAAAATTCAATAGCAAGCTGAAAAATCTTTTCTCCCCCACCCGACCTGTTTGTTTGGAAGTTCTCAAAGCCGAAGATATCGAGCAGGCCGATGGACAGGAGCGAAGAACTGGGTTTATCGGACAGTTTCTGATAGATGACACTGTTGATTTTTCCAACGATCCATATGAAGAGTTTGTTGTAGATTGCCTGTGAGAAAAACCACAGAATAAATAAAAGATGTTTTTAGGGACGCACCGATCCACTTTTTTCACTTCCGAAACCGATATCTGAAGTTTGGTATTGGCTGATACGGAATGGATACAGAAAAAATAAAGCTGAATTGGTTTAAAAGGTTTCTTTTTTTCTAAAAGAAAACAGACGTAAATGTACTGAATTACAAATTAATTTAATAACTTTGCAACAATGCAGCACAATTAAATACAGCAATAGCTTTAAAAGCTTGGTCAAACATGTAAAAACAACTTCAATTTATTCAGCAATTAGGAGTAAAACAGCCAATGTAAAATAATAAAGAAACTGAAACTGACAACAATAGTCATTTACATATTGGTAAAAAAAATATGTAAAAACAAACTTTCTTTCTAATGGTTCATAACGTGCAATTAGGAATTCTAAATATAATGTGAAAATAAATGTAATTAATAAATTACATCTCTCAGAGCACAAAGCATAAAATTGGACTGAATAGATCAGGCCTTATGGATCACAATAATCAATCTAAAAAATGTTTCAATATCAGGAACGGTACAGATATCAATATTGGATCGGCGCATCTTTAATGAAAACTTCACTGTTTACCCATGAGAGCATAAAAAAATGTCAGCTTAGTGATAAAATCACACTTCTGTATGTAAACGGTTTCCCGGAGAAGCTGATATGTTATTGAAGGGCAATATTTGTGTTTATGGGGCTATGATTGCTGTGTCATGCAGCCACAGTCATACAGTCACCTAAAAAGAATGCAAATAAGTAATAGAGAGATTTTCTTTAACATTTCACTGAGTAGCTCTTTCCATCAAAGCAGTCCATGCTCTAAGACAGATTTGACTGGCTCCCTTTGTTTATACAATGTACCTTAACAGTTGTGCCATTGTTGTCCTGATTTAGGGCTCAATAAGGAAACAGTAGACTGTGATTTACAGTCTGTGGCTAAACTTTGGTACCTTCACAAAGGCGTCCCTGCAGTCGGTGGCCTGCTCGGTGCTGAGGGCCTTAGTGACTCGCTCTCTGTTGGTCATAAAGGACCGATGCGTCAGGCTGTCGGCCAGGACAGACCTTTGCACCTGTCGGGCGAACGCATGTTAAAATCCAGCCACGAGCGCCGTCGTATTTACAGTTAAGAGGACGTGTGAACGGCGGCCCGGCCGCCTACCTGCAGCAGCGACGAGGCGATGGTGAAATTCTCCGATTCGCCCACGTCACTGGTTTCCAGGTTCTGTATGATGGAGCCTGGTCGCGTGCAAAAAAAAAAAGCCACAAATGACAGTAAATAACATGAACTTGAACGATAGTGAATTTTAAAAGTGTGCTTTATAATTTTACAAAGCAATAAAAACTCAAAAAGTAAATTTAATTCTATAAAACATTAAAGAACTTTCAGCTTGGTTCCTTTTTAAAGCTTACAGATACAGCATGAGGGTGTAACCTTTATTGGCTATACTGTGTCACAATCTTTAGGGGCCAGTAAAATTATGTTTTTATTACTCCTAATGCAGGATTTTCTGTTTTCTCCTTATCTACATCTAATGAAACCATGAGGTAAACCAGTGTGGTGCCGTGAGGACTCCCTTCACCTTGTTTTAAGAGCTACAAGAATGTAATTGTTTATTTTATTGTTATTATGAGTTTGGAGAGTTTTTGTCCAACCCCTTTAAAGTGAAACTCTTAAATCAGTGTAGACCAACGTGTTTGCCTTTTGTGCCAAAATTGAGAGAACTCGAAGGCCGCATTTATTTATTTATTTTTATCAAAACTGAAAAGATTTCTTTCTAAAGATATTTATTGTTTTTACCTCTTCAATAAGGTAAAAATAATAATAAAATAATATTGAAGAGGTAAACAATACCTCTTCAATATTATTCAATAGAGCAGACAATATTTGCTTTATAGACAATATTTCAATAAAGCTAAGTAGTCTGATTTTTGTAGAAAATTGATGAACCAAAATATAAACAGTTGCATATTTGTGGTTTTACATGACGGGTAAATATTTTTCAAAATTTTGGGGGTTTCTTTTTTACTCTTGTTTTTTCTTTCTTGTTTTTCTATGTTTGTCAACAAAAGTTTGGAGACACATTAATCGCAAATTTGCTCCATTTTTTGTATTGTGGGCAGAGGGGCCAAAGACACTCGTCCAGAGGGCTGCAAATGACCTCCGGCCCACATTTTGGACAGCCCTGCTCTAAATCAAATATACTACAACAAAATGCCGGATGAGTAAACAGAGACCACGTTTGTGTAAAGTTGTCAGAGAATACAGAAGAAGAAACAGCAGACAGCTCAGCGATGAAACACAAAGCAGCAATAATACTGAGAGTCACACCGCCGGACAAGACACATTTAAAAATTAAAATAGAATGGTATAGTCAAAGTCCAGACCTGAATCTAACTGAGAATCTTCAAAAATGCTTTTCACAAATGCTTCCCTTCCAGTTTGAATAAGACTGAGTTTTTCTGCCGATAGAAACTTTTCAGTAGAGAAGTAAAGCTAAATACAAATCCAAGCCACACAAAATTTTTTCTTTTTTTAAAAAAATTGAAATTAACCAAATAACCATTTCCCTTCCACAAAACTGCTGTTTCCACTTTATGGTAGACTATCTGATAAAAAAACAAAAAAAACAACAGAATGCATCGAATTTTGTCGCAAGCGTGAAGAAGTTCTACAAACCTGGAAGAAACTTCCAGAAAACTGAAACGATGCTGAAACACTTGAAGTTTCTTTAAATCAAGGCCAAAAACCCTTTTCAGAGCCGCCTTTGATTAATAACTGGAACATTGATCAGTTTGTTTGATGTATATTTGCTTGATGATTCAGATATAATGTTTGGTGATTGTTTCACGATTGGTTTCTGTATGATGTTTCTATGGTGTAAAGCACTTTGAGCTGTTGTGTTGCTGAAATATGTTTTAAACTCGACATAACTAGATGTGAGCAATATTTAAAAGCACTTCAAGTTTCCAGTCATTTGCATTCATGATATTTTTTATGTTAATTAATTCCGTTTCTGCTTCCTAAAAAACAGAGTTCCAGCTTTAGCTGTGATGTTGTGAATTTTGCGGTAAAGTAGACAGCGTGAAGCAACCACTCCCGATCTAACGGCGCTCACCCTTGAAGCTGACGTTTCCGAGGTGTAACATGGCCGCCAGCAGCTTGAGGATTTCCTGGAACTGGTCTTCCGAGAAGTTCAGCGTTTTCATGGCCAAGCGGATGCGGCTGAAGTCTTTAGCATCGTCTCTGCCTTCGCACGCGATGCAGTCGCCCTAAAAGGACACAAGAGACTTTGGTTGCGGACAACTGGTGGATGTCAATGTCGTGAGGGGAGAGTCTGTTTCCCAGAATGAAGAGTGACTTTTATTTGGAATACCTTAGTAATGTAGTTATATTTCTTGGAATGATCAAGCCTCAAAATCTTCCTCTCTTCAGTGGTGATTCCTGCCAACAGGCAGTAAAATATATGGTAGTTTCGCTCCTCTGAGGCCTGAGACGGTGAGAAAAATAAAAGTTTATGGCAACAGAAGAGGAAAGAAAATATGCTTGAGCCTTTCTAAGAACTCGAGGGCTGCATTTAGAGTGGATTATGATTAATACCATGTTTTTCTTCCTGAGCACAGTTGTTGAAAAATCCCACCAAGCAAATTGAAACACCAACAACACACTCCAGAGGTGTCCTTCAGGGGATTTTATGAGTTTACAGTACCAACTTGCCCGCCGTAGAGACAGCAGGCTGGAGCTACCTCACCTGATGGCACACTCGAGACTTTTCCAGGAGGTACTGCTCCACACGGGCGCCTTCGATCATCCCGTCTTTGTTGAAGAAGATCTCCAAGTACTTGCCGAAGCGGCTGGAGTTGTCGTTGCGGATTGTTTTGGCGTTTCCAAAAGCTGAAAGAAGCAGGAAACCATGGTGTTTTTTTTTTTTTAAATAAAAATCCTCGACGACTGCTTTTTTTGTTCACACGAGCCTAAGGTCAGCTACAGTAAGAATGGATTGACACCAACTTTGTTTAGTCCGCTTTAATAGAACTCTAGTTCGTTTGAATAGAAAGTCCGGTTCGTTTGGGGAGGTGTGAATGCGAAATCCAATTCTGATGCAGACCAAAAAAAGCGAACTTCGGTTCACATCAGTTTGACTGAAGCGAACTCTGGTGCGATTCGAATGCAGGTGTGAACGCCAAGCATACCAGAGACTGCTCCAAAAACAGGCAGAGGCCAACAACCCATGGCATTCTGGGTAAATAATACCAAAAACAAACACTTGTGTCTAGCGATAGCTTGTGGTCTTTTACCAATGACAAATGAGAAATCCTACAACTGCTCAAATTTGATGCTACTCCATTTTTGTTAACATTTTCTGAAGGAGGAAGTTGCGCTCAGTGTCTTCTTCTGAGGTTTTTGTGTCGTTTCCTTCAGTGGTTCTTGGTGCAGCGCCTCCACAGGCGAGGAGGGAAACAAGTTCTTCAATTAGTTTGGATTGATTGACAGAGTGCAGTGTGAAAGCAAACCGCACCATCTGAAAATGTAACAAACGTTCCAACACTGCTTCCCAATCGAACCAGGTCTACCGGACTATCAGTTGTGAAAACACTCCAAAGGTGCTGCTGGCGTACCTTCCAGGATCGGGTTGGACTGCAGGATCTGATTTTCGATCGATTGCTGGGAGAGTTGCCCGCTGACCGCTGCCAAGTACTGCAGTATCAGTTTTGTGCTCTCCGTCTTCCCTGCTCCGGATTCCCCGCTGAGAGAAAAGCAGAGAACATGGATAAACAGGAAGCAGAGGAATACAAGCAAGAGCGGCGTAATCCAAGGCAACACGAGGCAGTCTCCGACCTGATGATGCAGCACTGGTTTCTGAGGTTGCGCTTCATGTTGAAGTAGCAGGACTCAGCGATGGCAAAGATGTGCGGGGGGAGGTCTCCGAGCTTCCGGCTGTGATATAAACTCACCTGCAGAACAGCAGGATGTTCACACCGGGAACGTGATTGGTGGAGACGGCTACAGGTTGCAATGGATGGAGATAAGAGATAACAGATGGCAGAAACCTACCTGTTCGGCTGAATATATTGGAAAATCCTGGTAGGGATTCACTGCCACCAAAACGGAACCTATGAAGGTCTGGAGAACAAAAAAATAAAATGATCTGTGGTCAGCAGAAGAAAAATATAATTTGATCTGAGGAGAAGGCTCAAAAGTTCCTTATTTATGAATATATAAATTGTAAAAATAAATTGAAACTATAGAATAAATGCAGAAAAATAAAAATCCTTCACGCTGAGTGTCAAGATCTTGGCTTGTTTTTGTTTGGAAAACCTCTGAGATACACCCTTGTTGAGATTATTTCAACTTCTTTTTTTCCACCTTCAAAGTGACATGTTTGTACAGTTCAAAACAGAATATGTTTTAATGTTTCCAGCATTCAGTCCTTTTGAGTTCACAGCTGCCATCAGTTACAGAGAATCTAATTAACCAGGAATAAAGCTAAAACCTCTGTTGGGATTTTTTTAAAATTTGCATCGTTGCTTATCTTTAGCTAAAGCTATTGCAGAGAGGTCATTAGCTATTTTTAGCAAACAGCCAATAGCTGTTGTTATCTATTAGCTATTGTTATGATTGTGTACCAGGTTGTGATACACAACAATAGCTAATAGTTAGCTATTAGTTATTGTTGCGGTCCCAATGTTCTAATAGCTAGAGCTGTGTACTAAATGGCGTACATTTACACAACCAGGTTATAGCAGCCACATAGTTCTTTTCTTCAACAGATTTATTTTCCTTTAAGCTGTACAGAGTACGTGTCTATTGAAAGATGAGGAAAGTGATTATTCATTTTGGTCTCATCTTTTATTTTACAAAGATCCACTAAATGTATTTTTGGGTAGAAATTGCATTTCCAAAGGAAGACATTTGAGAAACTAGTTTAAAAGGAAAGTGTGCAATGCCAGCCTGGTGGCTCAATAAAAATATTTTAACTAGGTGAATACTCATATAATTTTTATACCCAGGAAGTTATTCTCCTTATCTTTTTGTGGAAACCTCTAAAAGAAGACTCCACATGAACAAACTGGTGTGTAAAGTAGAGGGTGTTCTGGAACCGAAAGGGAAAACCATCCACGGTGTTTTCCTGAGTGAGCGTGTGACTCACGTAGATGTGGCCTTGCTTGTGTCTGAGCAGCAGGTTCCTGAGGAGGGCAGCCTCCGTCATGTCCCCAAGCTTGATCATGTCATCCACCCCCTCCACAGATGTCGGGTGCATGATCTTGAGCGAGGCTTCCTCCTCCAGGGACAGGCGCTGCTCCTGAGGGAAAATCGAGAGAAAACGAACTCAGTGCCAGATGGAGATTTTTTTTTTCCCTTCTCCATTTTGTCATCAGAGCTTACGTACATTTCCTTCATCGTCCACCAGTAGCCTCTGACCAGATGGCGTTTCTTTGACTCGGGCTCCAATGGGGACCCCGATCTTTGAGTCCACCCATACGCACTCTCCCTGGAAACAAAACAATGGCAATCTCATTGACAGCTTTGTGTCGTTTCTGGTATTCTACAAGTTATTGTGTGGCTTAGTTTTATGAATAGACACGGAGGTGATATAACAGCCAGATCCGATAAGCTAACTTTTTAAACATAAAATATAAACACAAGACACTGCATAGTCTTACCTTTCTCAGCATCTTGAATTAGGCTTTTCCAGCTCCCTGAAATAAATCCAAATGTGAAATCCACAAGTTTCTTAAGTTAACTTTGAGCTGTGTCACCGTAATTCATTGTGTTCAACAAAGTCCTCTTCTGAGTTCTGAATTAAATTGTCAAATATTTAGAGGGGAAAAAAGAGAAAAATATACCATAAACCAAAAATAATTAGGAAGAATACCCCTGGATCCTTTGGTCCGTGATCCTCATTAAGCCTCCCGACTTGGCTTGAGCTCGTTTAGTAGCAAACTCAGTATAAGGAAGGAGGAAGCACAGCTCTTCTATGACTGATGGACAGTTTATGGTGCTTTGACTTTGGACTGACTCTGACGGAAAGGAAATGAAACTTGGAGAGGTGAACAGCTGTCTTCCCCTTTAATGACCTCTTTCTGAATCCGCCCTCGTCCCCAGCGTAGCACTTTGTCAGTTCTTTTCCCTCAACTTGAAAGAAACGTTTGGAAAATCACTGCCTTTGTTTGAACACCGTGCAAACAAAGGTTGATTGACGCAGGGGAAAACAGGCAACCAAATGTTGAGACTAAATCTATGAAGTTTTAGTATAGAAAGCTGCCACAACATCAGCATTGATGCTTCTGTTATTTAATAGTTTACATAAACAGCCTTGACGTCGATTTTCCAGGGTCAGTGGTGAAATGAATTTATGTGCAGCCTTTGGACCCTGCTTGTGTAAATCCAAGGAGGCGTAAGGGAGCATCTCACTGACACATCAATAAAGATAAACAGCAGAGCTTAAAAACTCCTTCCTCCTTCACTCAGGAGCTCAACCCTGACTGGTCATATTTTTCTGCTCACTGGATCAGCAAGTCAAATTTAAGACTTGGGATGTCTTTTATGCCACTTTCAGTTAAATTGAAGCCCCCAAAAAATAAATAAATATAGGAGATGGTTGGATGATCTTGTATTACAATCAAGCATGTCATATATTGATAAATTTCTGTAGTACGTTTGTGTCTCCCGAGGCTTTGTGCTTCTCACACCGTGTGTCGTCACCTTTCTAAAATAATTGACTACGTCTTTTTTTTTTTTACCAAAAATAAATTAAATAAAAATCACCACCTCTTTTTTTCCACAAGATTTTTTAGGCAAAAAACAGAAAAAAAAAATTTGGCAAAAAAATATGACTTGGGCCTTTATTTTTATGAATGTGACGGCATGTTTCTTTACAGCCTTAACCCCCTAATGCCAAGCTTAAAAGTTGTTTTTTTTATGCGCATAGCTTCGTAACGTCGTTCAGGCTACTGGCTATAAATTTGTACTTACCCATAACCGATAAAAAAGAAGAAAAAGGACAGCTAGCTAGTGTTTGTTAGCAGCTAGCTACCAGTAGCCGCAACAGCCTCGTGCCACAGAACAAGAGTGAAGATGTCTGCGCGTGACACAGACTTTTCCCTGACATAAAACTTTGGGAGAATAAACGAGATTAAATTGTCCTGCCACGACATGTTTTAAGATTTGTGATTAACATGTTTAAGACTATTTTAAGATTTTTCATGACTTCTTATGTGGCAGAAGGCATACCCACTGCTCTACAGGGGGCGCCAAAAACAACGATGGAAAATGAGTCCTACTCAATAACGTGCTGAGGAAGAAGTTTTGTCTATCAGGCTCTGATGAAGAACTCACAGGAAGTCAGGCATCTTTAAGCGCAGCCCCGAAGGCCCTAAAAGGCCAACAACAACAAAAAATGTTTACTTGAAGTATTCTGGTGGCTGCTGTAGTTGTCAGTATCTTAACCAACACACCCAAACTACAGCAGCAGTTTCTGTCCGGTTTATTGGTGAAGTCCCTCATCATTGTATATTAATATTGATCCCGCCTCATTATCTGAGTGATAATGCACCATGGCATTTACCAGTAATGATGGAAGACACGCCTTGGAAACAAACATGGGTCTTATCTGTTTATCCTCTATGAGTAAACAGCATAGGTATGTGAGCCAGCTTGTTGGTGAGTAACGAGCAGAACTGATGACTCAATGTTCTCCCTGTCCTGGATTAGACATTGCATCCCCCTCCCTAAAGACAAGTGAACTTAAATAAAACAACACAGTTTGGGTTAATAAGTGTATTGTTCTGAAGCCAAAAACAAAAAGACATTTGAATACAATCTTTAGGAGACAGAGTGAACAAACATTAAATACTGAACATCTAGGTTATAATTGACAAGATAACGTTTTCAAAAGGTTTACAAAAATCCGCTTTCGGATTTTATCTTCTCCTGTGACTAAATCACAATTTTCTACCGTCACTTAGGTAAAATGAACAACCACTCAAAATCAACCGGTAGTTCTTTTAAAAAAAATGTCACAATCTCAAAAAAAAAAGTGAGGCAAAAACAGTAGTCTGTGGTGCCCAGTCTCTCCTGATTTAGTCATTTGTTTAAGACTTAAATTAATGTTTGATGAAGGACAAGTGAATTGCTGCTGCATAAATCAAAGCAGTAAATCTGTTAGAGCAAAAAGAAGAAAAAAAAAAGAGAAGAAAGTAGTCGTAGTTGGAAGAACGTTTGCAAAGAAGAAATTCATTAAGGCCTCAAAGGCCACCCACGTTTTAGCAGCTTTCACATTCAAGTCATTCCGAGGAGTTTCAGCTTTGGCTTGACTGGCACGCTGAACCAAGGGAGCATTAAGTTTTATAGACGGCAACAACAAGTCAGATCCTATTTTACTTTATTTTTTTAGTAATTGAAAAGTCCTGTGAGCTTCTAAACAGATACCTGCAGAGATCCTCTTTCCTTCAGAACAATAACACATAAAATGTAAACAGAAACTCTTAAGGGATTGAAAGCTAAAAGTGACTCTTTAAAAACAAACAAAAAATGCTGTATTATTATTTTTAATAATATTCACTATTCAGTATAAATTCTAATAGGACTCCACACATATCAGCGTTTTGCTCCTCTCAGAAGTTAACTTCCACTCATCGCTGATAGGATTTCCACATTCACTTCAGAGTTTATCTGAAACTTTCTACTTGGATTGGGTTCATAGTACAACATCCAACTTCAGCTCTTCTGCAGACAACAACTGGGTGAATGAGTGAGAATTATGAGAAGTATTTATACGGTTGACTTAAAGCCCACTCCCACTAAGATAAAGATAAACAACCCTTGGCACACTGCAGAGAAACTGTGGCATAATTCTGGGTGCGGTGTCCAAACTATTTGCCACGTGGGTCAACATTGTAAATTTAAAAGTAGTCGCGGATAAAAAAACAAAAAACAAAAACCCCAACCTAAAATCAGGAAAATAAAAGAAGCCCAAAATTCATAATAGATTAAAAACGTAAAAGCGATTTTTATGACTGTGTATTAGGACCATTGAAGATAGAAAAAAAGGAGTAAATTTCCACCATTCTAGAAAAAATTTCAAAAGAAATTTTTAATTTCTATTGGGCTTGATCAAAGAAACTTATTTTCAAAAATTAGAACAGAATTTGGGCTGCTTTCTTTCAAAATGCTTGCTATATGTAGCCACGTTTAAGACTAAATAAAAGCTGGTTTGGGTGCAGTGAAGTCGGCTTTTCAGTAAAATAACTTCATTTTATCTTTTGTTAAAACTTAATTATAAGAAGACAAATACTTTGTGTTTATACGTCACATTTTCCTGTGTAAGAAAATTATGTTGGTAACAATTTTTACCCTGATTACAAATTAAAAGTCTCCATCTGCGTCTATCGGCCAAATTCGTATCATTTTTGAACTACTGTTGGGGGACGCACAAAAACAGTCCAAGGGCCACAAGTGGAACATGGGCCGCACTTTGGACACCCCCATCTTAAACTAATCCTCTCATCAGAAATAGCACTTGAATTGGTTTCCAACACATATTACTCAAAAAAAAAAAGAAAGAAAAAAGAGAAGAGTCGAAATCGGGGGGAATTTTTACAGCCTGATCTTTGCCCTGAAGGACCAAACTCAGGCGACGGAAAAATAGGTCACAATGTTCAGGAGCAACCCAGGAACTACAGAGGTCAAAGTTGACTGTAAACTCTCGTTTTTCAATATTTTAGCATCTACACTGTTCATAAACCAAGTATTTTTTGGTCTAGTTTCTAGCGCAAATATCTTAGTGTTATTGAAATAAGACAAAACTCACATACATGTGACTTTTCAGCAAGAAACAGGAGCTTAATTCAAGTAGATAATTCCTTAAAATTGATTAAAAAAAGTTCTAGTTTCATTGACAGATTATTTGACTTATAACAAGATATTTTTCCCATTTTATGGGTGAAACAATCTGCTAGTGAAAGAAATATGTTTTCAACAGTATTAAGGATTTATTGACTTAAAACAAGATCCTATTTTTTGATGAAAAGTTACTTGTACGTGAGTTTTGTCTTATTTTAAATGTAATAAGATATTAGCACTAGAAACTAGACCAGAAATACTTGCAAAAAGTGCAAAAGCTATGCCTGCGCCAGAAAACTATTTTAAATGAATTTGGTCAGAGTGGAAAAATATCCATCCAGACTTGCACCTGATAGCTTTTCGGAACCACATGTCAATGTCAACTTTTCTCAAATAATATGAGAAAAGTTTGCTATCTTTTCGCTATTTGAGTCATGCTGGTCAAAATTCGTCCGAGTCACAGAAAATAAGCCGAGCGCAAAAGCTGGTAGAGTGTAACACAACACGAGTTCTTGTGTGGGTGCGTCTAACACAAAGGCTTTTTTCCTCCCTTTTTTATAGAAAAATGTCACCAACGTCAAACTGAAACAAGGTTTCAAAATGTGGTTTCATAAATGAAACTGAACTAAAATCATAGCACATCAAAACTGACCTAATCTGGTCAAAAAAATAATAAAAGATCATTTCTGCCATATTCAGAAAGTTCCAGAAAAGTGTCTGAATCTTCCATGTACACAGAAACACTTAACACCTTGTAGTAAGATTCACACTGCAGCTGCCCATTTTCCAGAACACTAACTGGCAGATTCTGAATCTTTTAAAAATTATTTAGTGAAATAAACAACATAAATGCCGTTTGTATGACGTAAATAGAGCTGGGAAACATTGAAATATTTCTGCTATGTGGTGGTGGAAACGTTTTCTAGGAGCCTACGACCTTGGAGAGTGGGCAGCTGCTGAGTGAGGTCAGTTAAAAAGACTAAGAACTAAACCTTCATGAAATCTTTTCCTTTCACAGGAATTGTGCTGAGGTTTGACTCGGATATGACGGCGGCTACAACGTAGTACCACATCTAAGCTCACAATCACACTCCTACTGAACAAAACGAAAATGTGCAAGCCTCAATTTTCTGCAAGGTGTTGTTTTATGAAGCAGTGTTTTCTGGCCTCTTGAGCAACGCGCTGTATTTCAGAGGCACTTCGTCCGCCTTGAGCTGCACGTCCACCAGAGAGAAGATGGAAATTACCTGGGGAGAAAGAAAAGAAAAACAAAAACATTGATTTGCTTCCATGTAAAACGTCACACACCGATCAACTTTTTTCACTTCCGACACAATAAGTGAAGTTTAGTATCGGCCAAAACTGATCTGATACAGAAAAACAACTCGAAATTGACCTAAGAAGTTTCTTTTTTTTTAAGCAGACATATATGTAATAAATCCCAAATAAATTTAATAACCCTGCACCAGAGCAGCACGCTTAAATACTCCAACAGCTTCTCAAGCTTGGTCTAACATGTAAAAACAACTTTAATTTGTTCAGTCAGAGCAATTAGGAGTAGAACCCCTATTGTAAAATAAATAATAAACTGAAACCGACTAAAACAGTCAGTTACATAATGATAAAACGTAAAAATAAACTGCAACAAACTTTCCTTCAAATTGTTCAGAAAGTTAAATTAGGAATTGGAAATATATTGTAAAATAAGTAATAAAGCATGACATCGCTCAGAGAAAAATGCATAGAATTAGACTGAATAGATCTTCCCTTATGGATCGGACACATTGTCACCAATACCCGATCTACAATTTTTTCAATATCGGGAACAATATAGATATTAATATCGGATTGATACCAATATTAAAATTGTTTGCTCCATGAAAGCATCAAAAAAAATTATTAAATGCAGATAAAGAAAAAAAAGAACCATACTCCTTTATGTAACTGGTTTCCTGAAGAAGCTTATATGTTATTCAACAGCAATATTTGTGTTTATGGAGCTATGATTTCTGTGCCATATGATTGCAGTCGTACAATTACCTAGAAAGAATACAAAGAAGTAATAAATACTTTTTTTAACATTACTTTTATCATTATCACATTAGTGATTAGTGATTATCTATAAGCTGTCAAAATTTACAATTTGTCAGGGTCCACAAACAGTTTAAGGATAAAAGTGTAATTTCTTTGCTTGCAAATGTAAATAACAGGGTGTAAATTTAATAAAAATTGATTTTCTCATCATTAGCTCCTTTAAGCCTTTAACCTTATCAAGAAATCAGATTTGAACCTTCGAACACGAAGCCTAATAACCTACCATTTGCAGTTTTCTACGTTTGTTTATTAATGCTGAGCACGTTAATTGTCAATATAAGAGACAAAGCTCTATAATTATTTTACTGAAGTATTTTAATCATGTTTTTATCATCTTCATATTAAAAGTTGGTAAAGAGAAATTCAAATCATCAAAAATTGGCATCAGAAGGTAAAAGCCACAAAAATCTTTGGTGTATGTCTAAACTCTAACATAATTTGTAATGAAATAATGAACATTTTAAAGATGTAAATAAAAATAAATCATGGAGTAAAAAATAAACATTACAGAGTTGACTTTTTTTAAACTAAGAAATACGAGTTAGAGTGAGAATTGTGAGCCGACAATCTGAACATTTGTTCAAACTTCTTAAAATGAGTTACTGACACTGCGAATACAAAAATATAAAATGTTATGTTAAATAGCATAATAATGTAAAAACCTAAATAACTTGCGGCAACTTTTTTTTATTTTTATACAGTTTCTTATCTAATCTAATTCCTAAAGACAGTTAGTCCAACTTGTCTAAAGCTGTAGCAATAATTAATTTTTTTTTTTAAATTGACAGTTAAAGTTGATCTAACTTAACCGAGTTGAAGAAGCAACAAGAAAACTAGACTGACTCAAGTTGAGTCAGCAAATATTTTTTTTACAGAGTATAATTCACTGATAACCAGAAAACCGATGATATTAGAAACTCTAAATGTCTGTGTGGTTCTGACCTGCTCTACAGGGGAACTTTCTTCATCGTCACTCGTCCAGACCAGCATGAGCTGTGGGACTTTCTCCACCTTCTGGTAGCGGTACGAGTCCAGGCCCACGATGGACTGAGAGAAGAGAAATGAACATAAAAACACCACTTAATACTGTAAAAATTACTCGCTGGAAGGTTTGAGAGGCACTGTGTGAAAGAAATGGTCATAATAACATCTCAGACAAAACAAAAAAAGTTTAAAGAAAGTGAAATCTGGAATTAAAAATAATACGCAGAAAAAACACATTTTAAAAAAAACTTGGGATTAAACCAGTATAAATGATGTTGTTTGAGCTGACCTTGCAGTAGATGCGTTTCTGAACTCCGTATTTGATAACCAGAACGTCAAAGGACTTATCCAGCACACCCATCACCATGGCTTTGGACTCCAGAGGGCCACACTCCTGTGGAGCAAAACAACAAAATACTTATAACTCATGGACAGGAGGACATTTATTTTAACACCCACTTCACTGCTTTACATCAGCATACTGCAGGGATCAATGAAGCATTTGGGCTGCAGAGTGAAAATAATTGAAAACATTATTAGGTCGTACCTGAATTTGCCCTAAAGCACCATAGGATGTATGTTGGACTCCATTTTATCCTCCCAAATAATGATTATTTTGGCCACAGAAGGTCCACCTTACAGTAGTGGACTATTTGATAAGCATGGTGGAGGCAGTATCATTATCATGCTGTAAATGTGTTTCACTGCCAGTGGTCCTGTTTTGCGCAAAATAGATAAAATATTTAACAGAATTCAATAAAAAAAAATTTAAGATGGAAATTGTGGCCATGCTAAAAAAAGTCAAAAAGTCGTAACCTCACAAGAAGAAAGTCATAATATTACGAGAATAAAGTCAATGTTTCGAGAATAAAGTGGAAACCAGAAGAAAGTCGTATTACTATGACTCTTGTATTTACTCTTGTTATTTTATTCTCATAATTTCAGTTTTAGCGCAGCCTAATACTCTGCTGTAGAAATGAAATGGTGTTGGAACTCGTATATAATTTTCATCAGAGCTGTTGATAGATGTGGGGAAGAAGTTCCATGCGGCGCACAAGGTGCCATTTTTTTCCACTTGAGCTCCTGACCCCTAAAATGTCTGTGCACGTCGTTGCCCATAATAAATAGCTTATTGCAGCCTTCCCACTAAAACATGTCATTTGTGATTCCACATTCGAATAACGAGTATGACGTTTAATCATTTTTTTGTTATTGTTTCTTTAATGGAAATCAAAAACGTCATGTCACCCACCTTCACAAACACTCCGAAGTAAAGCTCAGAGCTGAGCTCCTGCACTTTCTTGGACAAAGTCTTCTTATCATTGCAGTGCAACGCCCGTATTTGGACTTCCTCTGTCGACAGGCCCAAAAGAGGCCCCAGGTCTGTGTGCAAACGTTCAGCAATGAAAGACAAACATTATAAACATGGCGGATAAAGAAAAAGGATGTGAAGGCGATAAAGGAGAAACAGTGGCAGACAGAAAACAAAACAAATGCATCGGGTGATCTGAGATCATGTTTTTCTGTCCCTCGTTCAGACAACAGAGGCAGCCTTGTTTTTGTTTTTTTTTGCGTCGTTTGTGGGACGTACTCAGAGACGCTGCCAGCAGCCGGTGCACGATGATGTCAGGGTAGCGCCTGATGGGCGATGTGAAGTGTGTGTAGAGGGGAACGTTGAGAGCGTAGTGCCGAAAATGTTCCGTCTGCAGCCTCGTACCGGTACAGAAGTACAAGGCCAGCTGAGGACACAAACAGCACGCATCATTACTGCGTTTTCATTTTTATCAGTAATGTTAATGGTGATGGAGCCAGAGGGAAATGTTCATTCAGAGCAAAAACCCTTCTTGAAATACTCATTTCTCATTACACAAAGTGTTTTTCCTCCCTTTTAAAATCAGTATTTAAAAAAAATATATATATACATTTTCAAAAAGCTCTTTTTCCCCCCCTAAAAAGGCTGTATAGTTTAGCAGGACATGCTGACACGGACAAATTTGTTGTTATTCTGGAGGAACAATGTTAAAACAAAGCAAAACAGTAAATTTAGTAGTGTTTTACTGAGGAGTATCATTTCACATTATATGGATTGGAAAAATCCAATCCATATTTTTATTAGAACTTCATGGAAAGAAATATTTTTTTAAAGTAATAATTTTGGGTGCTTGTGACAGTTTTACATGAATCTGTCTGAAGCATTTGCTTAATTGAAGCTTTAAATTGTTAGTGTATCGAGGTTCTAGTTAATAATCCATGACTTTCAGTTTCACTTGGGTGTAAATATGACGTGACACAGATGGGTCCATTTCTTACATGTCTGTACGTGATCCATATTCGTCTTTAGATAAAAAACCCCCCAAAATCTATAAAGCTCACTGTCGCAGCTAGGCGTGGCCTGTTGGAGGGCAGCAACTCTCCACAGCAACCAATACCTGACATTAATACCAAGCGGTTGTCACAGAGCAATGCTGGGAAAATAAAAAAAATTAAAAAATTAACTTTTCTGTCCTACCATCACAAATGTAAAACATGGAGTTTGTGTGCTTTGGTTAGACAAGAGTAGGTTTGAGTTTTCCTAAAAAGTAGCCTTTGGAATGAAGCTGCTTGTTTATGCCAATAATAAAACACTTAACTAAAAGAAGAATGGTGATCAGTTCTGACCTGCATGGGTCTGGAGCACATGCTATTGAGGACTTGTCTCCTGTAAACCGAGTACTCGTCATCTCCATAAATGGCACAGAGGCTCTTCTGTTGGATGGAGAAACACAGGAGACATTTTACTGAGCACCAAAAGACAGATTTAGCTAATTTAGAAAAACTAAAAAAAACGGAGCAGGTTTTCACCATTTCTTATTTAAAAAGTAAAGCTACTGACGTGTATGGTTCCTGCAGAGGTGAAGTCCATGTTCAGGCCCAGCTGGTTGCACAGAACCTCCAGCTCCTTCACCAGCTTGGCTTTGGGTGGCGGGTGGCGCCGCAGCAGCGCCAGCGTAGGGAATGCCCTGTAAATGTGGTTCGCTGTGGCCATGTTAGCCAGCAGCATGAACTCCTCCACCAGCCTAAAGCAACAAAACATGACTAATTCAGAGACGATTCTCAAATTTTTTTTTTATAAAGTTTAATGCTTTTCCAAATATGAGGCAAAAAGAAATTGAGATGTTTGAACAATGAGTTCAATAAAGGATTCTCACTTGTTGCAGTCTCTGTATTCGTAAATGTAACAACCTTGGGGCGTCATGGACTCTTTGTCAAGTGTGAAAGAAAGTTTCGGCTGAAACAAAAAGAACATGAAACACACAGTTGGCTCTGGGTTTGGATGATTGACTACTGCCTCAGTAATGGGTCACTTTATTTAACTGCATAAATAAATTCCGTGGAGATTACAGCTGGGACCAAAAACATCAAGGGTTGAGAATGTTCTTGCGCCACATGGTTGCTACTGAAGCCAACAGTGAAATGCGCTGACCTGGTCCAGTCTAAGAGCGCCCCCTAGAAAGCGTTGAGCCCGAAGGTTCTTGGCAATAGAGTGCAGGTGGAGCACGGCTTGGTGGATCTCGTCGATGGTGTGCTCGGCGTCGATGGGGGGAAGCTCGTCGGGAGGGAACAACCTCTCGGGAGCCTCGATCAATCGCTGAGCGTCGTTGTAGCTCAGCTTCACACAGGAGTGCATGACCGAGCGGCCGAACCACTCGTCCAGGATCTAAAGTCACAGGTTACGTTTGATTTAATGGAACACTGTCAAAAACGCACTTTTGTTTTTAACTGAGGCAGGACCGTGTTTCGTTCAAGCATACCTTTCCCTCAGGTGTGAGTTTCCAGATGACGGAGAAGGTGAGTCTGTCGGTGAGAGGATTCAGGCTGCACAGCTCCTCGCACAGTAGCCTGGGCAGCATGGGCACCACCTTAAGCAAAGTCAGTTGTCATTTAGCGTGAAAGATTTCTACGTCCTGAGAAGAATTTTGCTTAATCGTTTTCTCAATAAATTTCAGTTCATGTAAAATAAAAAAATAAAAAAGACCTGACAGTGTTATCAGAAATTTTATTTTTACTATTTTCATCACTGTCGGTTCCATAAGAGCGTCAATAAATGTTAGTAAATTTGAAATTTTGATTAAACCCGGGTCATAATGTGCAATTTAAAACACATTATTATTAATAAGTGGCGTCCTGAAGAAGCCTATTTCAAATGAGAATGTTTTTCAGGAACAGTATTTGTGTCGCTAAGCGGTTACCTAAAAAAGAAGTAGTGGATTGTTTATCATTGCAATTTTTATCATTATTGCAATAGTGTCACCAAATATGGTGATAAAAGTCAGAAATCTGTATAGCCCACCTCTACACCAAAACCTCCAAAAGAATAGAAAATTCAAAAAAAGAAGTAAAAGAAAAGAAAATAATTAAAAAAAATCAAAGAATAAAAAAGTCCAGTAAAAACATCTCACTCCAACAAATACACAACCAATGTCTTTGATAGACCTGGGTTCACTGCATACTGACCATCTGAACGAGATAAACGCTGGTGGCTCTTTGGGAGGCCATGTTGTCGAGCGAGGTGCCCTCCTTCACAAAATAGCTGACGTCAGCGATGTGAACTCCGACCTCAAAGTTGCCTGGGATTAAAAATTGCGTTTTAACTCTGCGTATCACACATAAGCTGAACAAAAAGTAGATAGGTGGAGGAGAACTAAGAGAGTTTGTGAAAGAGCAAAAATGCAAATCTTTCTCTGGTAGTCAGCCTTCAAATATGGTGTAGTGTGGAATTTATAAAGATGTACTTCAGTTGGTGTTAAAAAGAAATACAAGGATATTTCACATTTTATGAAGATGAACATATTTAAGTTCTCGGAGCTGCAGTTTCCAAGCTTCCCCTCTCATGCGACTCCCACACTCAGCTCCTTCAGACTAGCCAGGAGCAATTAGTGAACACCTGTTAGAACTGCACATCTGCTGAGTTCATTGTAGGAGCTACTTCTCAGTGCAACTCTGGTAAATACTTTGTTAACCGTAGGAAATCCAACGTACTTCCTAAAAGTGGAGTTTCAAAAAGAGCAGGAGTTTCTAAAGGCGTTAAATTTTGAAGTCATGTTTGATATATAGCATTTTTATAACAATTCAAGGTAAAAGTTTCTTGACAGTGCTATAAAATCTCCCTAAGAATACATAGCTGTCTCTTTAAAAAAAAAGGTTAATTTTGGTAAATGCCATCATTCCATGATAACCTGGCATGTTTACTGAAGCTCATCTTACATTAAGAATCTCATATTGACTCATGCCTGGTTATTATTATGAGAATCATTTTTACTCTTTTCAGCTTACTTCTATGCAATAGGTTACATCTGTCCATCTATGATTGAATTTTATAAAGATAAATAGTGTAAAGCAAACCATTTGAAACTGTAGTTCCCTCTTAAAGGGGCTAACAGAGTGTGATGGGCAGCAGCGTACCATCTGGGAGTTGTTTACAAGACAGGGCGTCGTCCAGGTCTCTAGCAGTGGCAGGATCGATCGTGAAGATACACTCCTTCCTAAAAATATATATATGTATGTAATATATGTATTCAACATCATGAGTCATATTTCCCAATGAAAACAGAATTTGGGGTTCTACCGGAGGTCCCTCCTCTTCTCAATCTCCTCTGGTGGGATGGTCCACGGGAGCGTCTGAGGAAGACAGTCCAACACCTCTTGTGGGAACTCAGAAAAATCCACGTTGTACTCGATCATGATTCCTTCCGTCTCCGGCTCAATCTCTCCTGCTTGACCCAGGGTCTTAGCAAGTCGGCTAAAAGGAAAGAATAAAAGAACCAAAAGTTCAAGAAATAGTCGGTAGAGCTTTCGAATACCAACAAGTTCCTTGCTATCATTTCAAAGTGATTCCTCACCCTTCGGCAAAGTTGCTGTCGGCTGCCCAGTCGGTGATCTGGCAGATCAACAGGGTCTTGGCGAAGTCGCCCGGGTTGGCTCTGAACTCCGCGGGACAGTCGTCGAGTTTGACGTTTATTCGTGGCACCCGGTGGTCTACGGGAGAGAACATGGCGAAGGGCTTGTCTGGTAGGAACTTCAGGTGGCCTGTGACGGCTCGGGAGTGTTTTCTCTCAACGATGTAAACCACCTGGTAGATAAAGGAACAGGACTCCGAATTAGTAAACTACGACTTTATTGACCTTGGGTAAATGTTGGCCACCTGCCTGGAGAGGAACTCATATTCATCTCTTTAAGACACACAATGATGTGTGTTTCCAATACAAATGTGCACAAAATGCTGTCAAAATTCTGCTAATGTCGAAAAACACTAACTTTGATACAACCGAAAAACAAAAGTCACCTCATTTAGCACAAAACCCTTCGTCGAAAAAGATGTGTTGTTTTTTTTAATTCTCGTGTTTCCATAAGCAAATTTATTTTTGTGATTCCAATTTGCACAGTCACTAGCTGCTGAAAACTGCTGATAAGGGAGGAAAAAAGATCCAGAGCTCACTGTGAGAGAATTCATCCATAGTCAACATAGCAACCATTAGACGCTATACATGCAGGAAAGCAGCTTTGGACTCCAGGTGGTTATGGCATAAAACAAAGCATAGACATAAAGAAAACTCCTGCCAACTGAAAGGTACAGTGGAGGATCTCCGATGCTGTGGGCACGTTCCCAAGCCTTTGAGCCCAGTGTAGAGGAGAACCCAGGAATCAGGACTGAAAATAAAAGTCTTTGCAAAGGGAATGTTTGTTCTCTTGGAAGGAACTAAAACACGAAGAAAGAAGCCAATGCAGGAAACCCAACGTACTTTAGCCGTCTTTTGGAGGATGTCAGCGTTGGGTCGGGACGTTGAAGGATCTTCCAGATGTTCCCCTGAGACGAGATGAAAGTACTAGTATGAGTGTCTTAGTACTTGCTTACAACAGACACATTATTTCTTTGATCCCACTTCTCCACAGTACCTGTGTCAGCGCAAGAGACATCAGGACGTTTCCTAAGCAGTTCCTCCGGGTCGCTAAACTGGTCCTCCGCTCTGACATTAGGACTCGGGCCGTGCCCTGCGCTCTTTTGGGCCGTTCGCAGCACATGCTCCGTCTGTGTGTCCGACTCACTGGTGCCGTCACAGTCGGTATCAGACTTCACCACCTGAAGACAAGTGTTCAAACTTTTTCAGCAATGGAATAGACTGGAGTGTTTAACTGAGCAGTGGAGGATGTTAAAAATTTAATGTGCTGTTGAATTTCTGAAAAAATGTGGGGCTGTGGCATAATTATAAAATAAGATTTAGTAACTTTTATATTCCATATTTATTGCGCTTTCTAGTTAGTTTTGTAACATCATAAAATATTTATTGAGGTAAATCTCCTTACCAACTTTTAACCAATTAACCATTGTGTTTTTCAACCAAAGAAGTGGATATTTTGTGTAATACTAACTCCTGCTGATTATATTCAATGTGTCAGTGGTGGGAATTAGGACCCAACTGATGTAAAATTATATCTGTATCCTCATTTCAGATTCATAGCCTAGTTAGCTTAGCCGTCATTGCACGCAACCACTTTGGTGGTTGTGTTGTGATTGAAGTGGCTTATGATAAACACAGGGTTTCTGCAGGATTCACCAACTCAAATTTAAGACCATTATGAATGAAATTTAAGACCTGAATCACAACAAATGTACAATAAATATAGAGATTAATTCAGTAAAAAAAAAGTTTTACAATACTTTAACTAACCCATGATGAAAACAATAAATATTAGCAGCAAGTTAGCGGTAGCCGCAACCGCCTTAAGTCACAGAATGCAATGAAGATGTCTGGCTGATAGAAAAATCCAGCAAAAAACCACCCAAAAAAACAGAAAATGACATATAAGAGAGTAAATAGTTCTGCCACAACAAAATGCAACAGCTATGATTAACGTATTAAAGGTCAACATAAAAAAATTATTTTAGATAAATTTAAGACTTTTTAAGGAGGAGCAGACAACCTGATAAGTTCAGCTGGTGAAAAACAAACTCAAGTTTTTTTAATTCAATCATCCTCCAACAAAACCATGTTCAGAGTTAAACAAAAATCCACCATAAATCAATATTTTAATCACACAATCACCCCAATGATCATCTATGTTTTTTAAACAATAAAAGGATTACTGTGAGACACTCGAGGTTTCACCTTCCACTGTTCCCGAGGGAGAATCTGAATCACCACTATGTCTCCGTTAAGCGCCCTGTTGCGGGCAACGACTCCGTCCAGGAATATATCACGTGTGTCGTCCTGGAAACACAAAAACACGGCGCTGGTTTTTTAACTGCCTTCGTTTAAACATAAAGGATCCAAACTACACTGTAGTTCATGGTCGTACTATGAAGAGGTTTGCACTTGAACTTACAGGAGACGGAATAAAGGCTTCATTATAATTCTTGGGATTGATTCTTAATTGTCCCTGGAGAGGAAATAGAAAGAAATTACTCAAGCACTTCAGTTAGAGATAAATAATCTCTAGTTGAGACGGAAATGCAGTGGAGTGATGGTGTCACCTTTTTACGCCTCGTACCTGGTAAAGCTCTCCTCTTTTCAGGCCATGGGAAACCTCCTCCAAACTCATGTAGGACTCAAAAACCTGCTTCTTCGATCTCCTGTCTCCTTTGTTCTTACCCTTTGCGTCTAGAGAATTTAATCCTGTAGCCGAAAAAAAGATTTCACTCAGGGACATACTGACCTAATAGTGACAAAGAAGATTTTTCTTTTAAGCAAGAAGGACCAAGACGTCTCCCAGAACTAACCTGCAGGCTGCTGAGGTTTACCCTGTTTTGGTTTAGGACTCTGTGTTTGAGGATCAGCGGATAATTTTAAAACCGCCTCCCTGTTTTTCTCTTCCTCTGGTTTCTTTGGTTGGTTTTTTTTCTTCGACTTCTTCCCTTTCTCTTGCTCCTGCTCGCTTGCACCAGCGTTCGTTGTTGGGGTCTGAGGCCCAGCATGCACCTCAGCTGCCTCGGGGCCAGCGTTTTTGTTCGGATCATCCCTTTTCTTTTGCTGTTTCTGATGTTTCTTTGGGCCGTTGCTTCGCGAACAGGCAAGCTCCTCGCCGGATTCGATGTCCCCGTCCCGGCTGGTGGTGGTGTCCCTCCTCTGGCCCCGTCGTTGTCTCTCATTCACACCTGGCTTCCTTTCGCACTCCTGCTGGTCACAATGAGTGCTTAACTTCTCCATGTATAAGGACAGTGAACTCTCTTCCCCTTTGTTTTTTGAGGAGGACGGAGAGAAGTCGCTTGAGTCGGGGAACTCGATCAGCACATGGTCCTTTATTTGTTGTGGCAAGTTAAGCCTGTCACTGTGGGCTTGGAGCGACGCGCTGGAGTCGTTTGCCTCTTTTTGGGTTAACGAGTCCTGTGCGTACTGTGCTAGATAGGAAGTGAACATACTGCTGCGGTGCTGGCTCAGCAGCCTGGCGTAGGCGTCTTTTGGAGGAGGAGTCGCCGACTGATTCTGGCTGCGCCTCATCCCTCGATTCCGCTTGGTCTTGTTGGACTGATGAGCAGGATCCATAAGACAGTTCTTAAAGGGGATTTTTCTGCCACGACATGAAAACAATGAACAGTTGATATCTTGGTAGATGTCATGCAAAAAAATAAAATAAAGTAAAAAAAAAAATACAGGAGATGAAAATATTTAAAAAAGGGCCAAGACATTTACGCCAGAAAAACGTAAATAGCCACAAAACAAAGGTACGTTAAGATTACTTTCTTGAAGACAATTGATAATAATGTCATTAAATTAAGATATTATTTTAAAGTAAATAATTATTCAAATCTAACTAGTCGTTGTTAAACCGATATGCTTGCCGGATGTCCTGTTTCACCGAAACTTGGTGGTATTTTACTGATGTTGTCAAAAAAAAAAATTATATCTAATGCAATGTGACTAGTATTGCAAACAATCCACTTACTATTAATTGTTGATTAATGTTTTATTAGATTAAAAATGAGTTCCAATCAAACCCTCTGGTGCTCTTAAAAGACCAGATCAATTGAACCCTGCAAGCTTTTTATTTTTGTGTGTGTGTGTGGTTTTGGGAAGTGATGATCTGACAAGATACATGTGCGATCTGACATCTACCGCACTCCTCCTGAGCAACATGCTAATTGCGTAAGGAGGCTTTTAATATATCCGCTTAGGCCTTATTTTGTGCTGTTGCTTGGCCACCATCCAGAAGAAGGCGCCCCCCCCCCGATCGTCCTTAAGCAGAGGCAGTTGATATAAAAACAAAGATGGTGGGGCCATTCCAGAACGGGAAAGAGAAACTGGTCCAAACAGAGTCGGTTTGGGAAACATAAACACTCAAGTTCCTTGAGTTTCACCTTAACAGCGCTCATTCAGCCGAGATGCAATGTGGAGAAGCGTTAACTTCTCATTCAAAAATTACTGATGTGCTACATAGGTGAGGAAGTGATGACAGAAAAGCAAAGGGCATAACAGAAAAATTTGATATTTGACAAACAAAACACATGAGGCCATTAAGCAAGGTTGATTTTGAGGGTTGTTGCAAGTTAATACAGCTGACAAAATAAACATTTGTGATTTTTTTCCCACTGTAATTCCACTGACAAATTTAGCGGCTTAAGATTGGACCACAAAAACACCTCAAAGCAACTGAGAGCACGGTGATCATTTGACCTTGTTTTACCCACACTTGAGACAATCACGATCTTATCGGTAGACCAAAGTACAGCAGAGCCAAATGTAGGAGCCATTTCTCCTACTGGCGAAATCGGGTCATCAACATGACAAAGCCCAAAACTAAACCTGATTAAAATGCTGTGGTGGGGCACTAGAGAGCTGTGCATTCAGTAAAACTGAGCAAATCTCAGTGTGATATAAACAAAGCCCTCCTGAATGACGTGGAAGACATGCAGGCTATTATTTAACCTTCATTCAGGGAAAATGGAAGCAGCTGTTTGACTTGCTTTTGTAACTTGGACACAATGAAGCTTGTGGACACCTGCTATTCATTTGTCATATTTCAATTCAAGAAAACACATACAAAATACTTCAGCATGGACACTGGACCCAATAAGAGCCAGTAAACACTACGCTTTAATCGCAGATAACACAAAACCTTCACCACTTAACTAACTCCAGTTTAAATGTCTCTGTTAGAGCTAACCTTTGCTAGCAGTTAGCAGTGAATGAGCTACTTTAAACGTCAAATTGTTGCTTAAACCTTCACTGCCGACGTCTCTTGTCTGAGAGAAAATGACATGCTGTGCAGTAAACAAGAAGCGAAACAATGTAATGACTGTCAAAGTGCCTGATAAAGATATTACCTCTCGTTGACGGTGATACAAGTTGTATGAAGCTGGCTTTTGTCGCTAGAACGTTACAACGATACCATGAACTCACTTCCTCCGTCGTCATTGGTTGGTTACATACACGCTGCATTTGAGTGCTTTGGAAAATGTAGGAAAGAGTCGCGAACGTCACATTTAGTGTGCGACCAGTTCCTGCTGCGAAGCGAACGGGAAAACTCAATTGCATTCAGGGCGATCTAGTCGTTATACATCTGATATATAGGTTTTGAAAAAGCAGTTAATATTAATACCTTCAGGACACTGACTTCAATGAGTCTCCCTGTAGTATACGTCATTAACCTCTAGATGGCAGCAAAGTCAATATTTGACGGTCAGAAATTGGAGGAAAATATAGTCATTTGTGCTCGTTGGTTGTATGAACAGCATATCGCGTGATTTGAAGCAAACGAGCTGAATGAAAACAAATGCCGGGAATATTATCATATCAGAAATGTCTTTGTGTTAAAGTTGAATGGGTGGTGAAATTCACAGAGGTGCAGCTTCTAAGTGTATCGCCATATTAAAAATGGGAGATTCCAGTTCTGGCGAGCTCCTTCCACGCGTGACTGTTCCTCCCTCATAGTACGAGGCAACTTTGAAGGCTGTCAGCGTGGGTGTGCTTTTCATTAAACACCAACTAGGTGTATGTGTGGAATCAGATGCGCCATCTGTGAGTATTATGTGAATCAGAATCCCATCTTGTAACTTTAGAGAGACCCAGAAATGCTGGGAAAGCCCACACAAAAACATTTACACACACGGATGTCCTTTCTTTTTCATCCTCTTCTTTTAATTCGTGATATTTGAAATCCCACTCACCATATATTGCAGCATGAGATTTATTCTGCATCTACGTCTGTTCACAATAGCTAACATGTATAAATGAGCTTCAAATTAATAATTGGTACTACAGATATTTGTACTGAAGTAAAGGGAGAGAAGAGAAATCCACAAACAACAAAAAAGGCCTTACAAATACAATCAAAAAGGGGGGGGGGGACATAATTTGGCACCTTATAATATGCTGGTGATGGACACTGACCATTTGACATATTAACATTTGTAGTTTTAAAATGACTTGTGTTTACTCCTGCCTTCTAAACTAACATTTTACAGACAGACAGACAGACAGACAGATAGATAGAGCTGGAAATCATTTTAATCTTTTTTTCTTTGTCTTTCCATTATTTCTTGATGTTCCTTTCGCTCTTCTTTAGCAAAAGTAGTTTAAGGTAGTTTGGTAACCACCTTATATTTTATGGTCTACTCCTGCATCCTATGGGGAAAAAAATCTCATTGAATATCATTCATTCACCCAAAGTACAGCTTTGTGAGCACCCACAGAGATCATTTCGTGTCATGTTTTGCCGCAGAGACTGAAACTCTGAAACTTTAAAATCATGAAAAGTTTACTTGTGGTGAACAAAACACAACCTTGTGAGATCTGGAGGTTTAAAGCAGCGTGTTTGAGCTTGGTTCGTCAATGTTCAGCTGCAGCTCACTGCACGGATGCACCAGCGAAACATGGCTCCTGCGTGCAGGAAGACAAAGTGTCGCAGGAACAAGGAATGTGCTCTTCCCCTCTTCTGAGCAAAGCTAAAAGAGAACCTCTGGGAGAACGTGGGTGAAAGAAAGGCCGCCTCTGCAAATGTTGCGCTAGTATGGGCCCAAGTTGTAACTCATGCAGATGAAGCAGCAAATTCCCATCAAATATTAATCAAGCCAGGGGAGGCAGCAAAGCCTTCCAAAAAAAGAGAAGAAGATAAAATAGGAAGCAGGAGCTGTCATTTTGCACTCTTCCTCACCAAAACTATGTCCTCTCTAAACCTCCGTATTATTATCCATTACAAGATGATTGACTATTTAAAGCTGGGAAGTGCAACTTTTATTAAAAATATGTTTTTACATATTTATCAAAATTCTCTGTAGGGCATGTGACAGATAATCTGTGGGAAAAAAAAGAGCTCCTCCTCCTTCTCCCCATATCAACTGCAGTAATACACCACTCAGTCAGAAACAACCAATCACAGCCAGGAGGAGGGTCTTAGTGCTGTCAATCACTCTCATTCTCACCACCTCCCATTCCTCTATGCTATGCGAGAATGCCTGCTAGCTAAAGCTGCTAACTAGCAGGTGCTAGCTCATGGTTCTGAGAGCCCTGTAGGCCTGGTCCTTATCATAATGTTTCTGTAGGAACGACTGTATAGATATATTCATTTCAGGTCTACTTTAGACTGCTTATGGTTAAAGTTATTGTTAGTGGCAGAAGCAACTTTTTCAAGTTTGGTTCAGTAATTCATTTGAATTCCTTTGAGTGTGAAATGTTCATGCATACAAGTTAAAACTGTGAAGAACACATTAGTTTTTGTTTCAATACTTTGGTAATACTTGGAAGTATACAGCTTGGCACCAGACCTAATATTTAATATTTTCCTTTGACTCTTGACTTTCACCCCCAAAATACTTACATTAAAGTCACTGGGTCCATGACAGTTTGACTGCTAAAGGGTTTTAAATAAGGAAATTTAAATATTAAATATTTTGCAGTTTTACAGTTTTTCTCAGGTTGGGTGCATTTCTCAGAACAGAATTTAAATTCTTAAAACTACTTGTTCAATCTTCAAATTATTGTGTCACTTCTGCACATCAAAAAAGGAGTTTCTCATTCCTTTGAGCAAGTTGCAAATGCTTTTGTAGATCATGCAGCTGATTATGTGCAATTCTCTGCTTTTCCCCCCATTTTAGTTTGCTTTAATCATTTTGATCAAAATGTTTTAAACGTGTCTCTGTTGAATTGTCTCAACTTCCAGAATAGCATAAGTTCATCGCGTAAGTCTTAACATGCATAAGCCTTGAAGTTGTCATAGTGTCAATCATATTTTAATGTATTTCTATTAGATTTTTTTCTAAATTTGTCCTGAATTGGTAAATTGCTCCCAAGTGAGTCCTGAGTTTCTCTAACAGGTCATTGTATGAACCATTAGCTCAACCAATGATCAACCAGTTTTCTGAAACAGACTGAAGGTGCATCTTATGAACCATCAGTTGATGGTGATATACACACCAAATAAGGGCTGTTCACTTTTGAAACTCTCAACCCTTTGTTTTTGAATTTTTGGGGATTTTTTTTCTGTTTGACTTTCTGCATTGAGTTTATCTTGTGTCATCTATCCTGAATTACTGGTCAAAAAGCCAAAAAGAAATGTAAGGAGAAACATGTTTCTCCCAAAAGGAAGGATGAAGATAGAAAATTCCCTGAAACAACAAGTCTTCATCTGATGTTTTTTTGTTTGTGTTTTTTGTCTGGTTGCAGAGAGGATCACACCTGTCGACAACAAACAAGGTTTAAGAACTGATGAATTTTCAGTCAGAAATGAAGTACCAGCCTCCACGTGCAAGTCAACTAGGGTGAAACTAGTGCTGAGTTTATATGATGTTCATCTAGGGCATCATTCTAACTTTGGCTTTGTTTCTGTTTTCCAGCAGAGAGGAAACACCTGATTGACAAGGTATGAGTCTCAAGCTCAACCTGTGACTGGGAAGACTGTATCCATGATGCTGAACATCCTGAGCAAAGACTGAACTTGTTACTCTCAACCCAGAGCAAGAATCCTTTTATCACCGTTTTTTCTTCTATAATAGGTTATCCTTTATATGGACACATGCTGTTTTTTTTTTGTTTTGTTTTTTTTCAGATTTCAGTAATACTGTGAGGAAACTGGACAGGAAACAGAATGGGTTCTTTTTTTTAACAGAATTTTTAAATAGAAATTGTTTCTTTAAGTGGATTACTCGTAATCTGTATTTTTGTTTAATTTGGACTTATTTTCTTTATAACTTTCCATATTGAAATGCGGACGAATTACACTTCCTTGTGTGTTGTACTGTAATTTCTATGGAAAATTCTGGTAACATCAGCTACCGGTAATTTACCATAAAGTTTTTATTTTTTCATTTTTAATTTTTTTTTACAATAAAATATCAATATATTATACAGCCCTGCCGTGTTTTTCACTTATGTAGACTAATCTTTACGGTATATGTGTTGTTCTTATAGTAAGTTGCATAGAAAAGTTTACAGTTTTGAACAGCTAAAGTCAAGATATTATGCCTCAGGCAGTATGACCATATTTACTATGGCAAAACCACGTTTTAATTTTTTATTTTTACCATATTTTAGGAGATACGTTATTTTACCGTATATTGGGAAATACACTAAAATACCGGCAGCTGCGGTTGCCAGAATTTTACCGTATTTTAGAAATACGGTAAAATACTGGCAGTTTTGGTTGCCAGAATTTTACCGTATTTTAAAAATACGGTAAAATTTATGAATATTATAAATATTTATAAATATTGATATACGATAAAGCCAGAACTTTACCCTATAAAGCCGGTAAAGTTCTCTCAACCACACCTGCCAGTATTTTACCGTAAATTAGAGCCAGTTTTTTTTTACAGTGCACATTTAGCAGAGAGTACATGAGGTTTATTGACTTCACTAAGACCCTCCTCCTGGCTCTGATTGGTTGTTTTTGATCTGGAGTGGTGCATTTCTTCAGCAATAGTAGATAAGGGAGGAAGTGGAGGAGCTTGATTTTTACAGATTATCTGACTAATACTGTCATGACGTAGTGACAGTTTTAACAATTATGTTTAAAATCTTTTTAAAAAAGACATATTTCAGTAAAAGAGCAGATTTTAGGCAATCTGCACAAAAAGATGGATTTTGCAAGAACTTTCATTGTGGTTACCTGATAAAAAAAACAAACAAACAAACTACAACCCAAAAACAAAACAAAAAAACATGTCTGGCTCACGTATTTTTAATCACACTATCGTATGCTGTAATTATAGGCAGCAGTAGATTCACATGCCCAGAGAGGCTCGAGCCCATGATGCAGTGAGAACTCAGTGCCATTACCTTCCAGTGCCATGGCAACGACCTGCAAGTCACCCCGGGCGAGCTGCGCTCTTTAACGCCAATTCACAATCAAGGGCTGACTTCTGATCATCGGCACCCAGAGAGAGTTGGAGCACCGTGAGATTGATGCGTGCATGCAGAGACACGCACACACACACACCACTAGAGACAACAGTCTCAGTTTTCTGTCAGGCAGAGACAGGTGGTATGTGTGTGTGTGTGTGTGTGTGTGTGTGTGTGTGTGTGTGTTGGGACAGAAATAGGCAACACAGATAGGCATCTCTACTATCATGTGGAAAATAAATAAATGGCTAATCACATAACTTCGACCGACCACTTCTGTGTATAAATTGCATCAGTGTAGCTGTTTATGCACTGAAGAGCTGCTGTGGTAATATGTAGCTGTAATATGATCTAATTGTCTTAATAGAGACATTATGCATCCGGACACAGCATCATATTTAAAAAGACATTTTGAAAAGAGTAGTAAATTAAAATTATAATATTAATAGGACACTAAAGCAGCACACTGCTTAACATGCCTCTGTTTTTTGTGTTTGTTTGCTTTTTTTAACTAAAAAGGACCTCAAAATCATATTACCGTGTTATGGACGAAAATAAATTATTTGACTTCCAATGTGGATTATTCAGTGTCAAACTGTCATTTCAGTAATTGACTCAAGAAATCTCATATTCACCTCAAATCAAATCAGGAATTCAATGCAAAAGTGAATGCAACTTAATTTGTGTGTGCTGTTTTGTCTTGCAATCTAGGACAAATTGTCCTTAAATTTATCGTTGTTATTATTACCTTTATTTAACCAGGAGAGTCTCAGTCAGTTTAAAAACCTCTTTTTCGAAGGAGTCCTAGCGAAGAGGCAGTAATTTAAAACCTGTGTGAAACCTCAGTTAAAGCTGCAGCGTGCAACTTTTATAAAATATATGTTTTTTACACATGGTTAAAAATGAGAACAAAAAACATTGAAAAAAAAAAGAAGTTCCTCTACCGCCTCCATCTTCTGGTCAGAATCAACCAATCAGATCCAGAAGGAGTGTCTTAGTGCTGTCAATCATCCTTGTGGACATGTTGTGTAATGTGCTAATGGCGGAGAAACAGGAAAACTGTTTATCGCTGGCCATGCTAACTAGCTTTAGCATTCGTGGCAGGCTCGGTTGTGGTAAACCAGCAGAGAGAAAGGGGGAAGGTTGTGATTGACAGTGCTAAGACCCTCCTCTTGGCTCTGATTGGTTGTTTCTCACCTGATGCAGTATATTTATGCGGATGATAGTAGAAGCGCTGTGAGGAGGCAGAGAAGATTGTGGGTTGTTTTTATTTTCCACATACCTACTGTCATGACATTGCTACAGTTTAAACAAATACTTAAAAACAAGACCATCTATAATAACACATCCTGTGTCTTTAAGTTACTTTAAAACAGATTCACAATAACTGCTTCAGATGCAAAAGATAAAAATATATATATATATATAATGAAAAATGCCAGAAAGAAACCAGAAGTCTCATTTGAGTAATTTAATCGCAGGAAAGAAAGAAAAAATCTGCTGTTCTGTGAAGGCCTCAGAGGTTTGTTGGAGGACAATAGTGAACAAATTGCATCCAAAAGTCAGAGGAACACAGCAGACAGGGGAGAGGTCTGAAGCAGGGTTAGGTCATAAAAACAATTTTTTTTTTCTTTTCTTTTCTTTTTATGAAAATGTTTGATCAAACATATTAGTTTGTAAGAGTATTTTCCTAAAGATCCGTCTTGGTAACAAATCTTGTCCAGATGTTGTTCAGGACTGAACTGAAGCTGTCAATTAAGTCTGAAGTTTTTCCTCATTTATTGTGTTCGTGGCATCCAGCAGAGAACAGCAAGGCTGAAATATGAGCTGCATTTGGTTTCGTTTCTTGTTTTATTCATGATTATTCTTTAGAATCAGTATTTTCATAGCGGCAACTACCTTGTGCAATAATTTTCCAAGAATTCAAGAGAAACTGAATAGTTGCAACACTAACAGTACTGCTGCTCACTTAAAATAACACCAAACTGTATTATTCTAGCAGAAAACAAGCACTAGACATCAAATTGTTCAATTTTAGCACACAAAAGCAAATGAAATACCCTTTAAATTGAATTGTATTTTTTAAAGTGCGAAATAAGTCGTTAAAGTACCACTCTTATTTATATTTCTTTTCACCTGGGTGTTGCTGGTGAGTTACTTTTGTTTCGACATAATAATAGGCTAATAAACATAATAATAAAAAAAAACAGTCTTGAGCATCTCACTTCACTTCATTCAGTTTGAAAATGAATTCCTGTCTCTAGTTGCCTGCGGTTCTCCACCAGCAACAGCCTCCTCTCTTCGGTCCACTCTCAGCACCGGACAGCTCCCAGTATGTTCCCACGCCCCGCCCACCTGCCCTGCAGACGCGCGCTGAGAAACAACCACACACTATACGGCACACGCGCGCGCACACACCGTGGGCGACACTTAGCATCGCCTGGCGGGGTCGTTTTTACGGGGAGGGGACTGAAGTTCGGGAACATTTCGGCGCTGCTCCTCTCTTCCACGGTTGTTTTGTCCAGAGCAGGAGCGGCGGCAGCACACACCGCTCCCGGGAAGAAGTGCTCGTAGATTTAACGGAGTTCCGAGGGTTTTTTTCTTCTTCTTCTCTTTTTTCGGACAGCCGCTTTATCAAAGTCTACGCTTTCCTTTGAAGCACCCCGGTTAGAAGGGGCGGTGATGGGAATTCCTGTCGTAATTGGCGACGTAATGGCTGTAAAATTCAGGACCTTCTGTGGTTTGTGTTTGACAAAGAGTCTCTAATAGCAGCACCGAGAGACACCGAGAGAGGCAGAGAGAGGCAGAGAGAGAGAGAAAGAGAGAGAGAGAGGATTTGGCGATGAGCGCAGCTTGCCAGGTGCCCGCGGTGTCCCCTCTGCGCCTGTGAGGAACCACCATGGCTCTCGTCCTCTTCGCGCTGCTTCTGCACACCGGGCTCGTTCTGGGATCGAACTACGGCTACGTGGAGTGGTCGGACAACGACAGGGACGAGAAGCACCCGCCGGCGGCGTTCAGCACGCAGAGCGTCAACAGGGAGCCGCCCCGCCGTCCCACTCCGCACCCGCTCCAGCCGACGGAGCGCGCGGTGGTCGCGCACAAAATCGAGGAGGATCTCCCCCGAGTGGTGACGGCTTTCCTGCACACGGGAGACTCCTCGGCGCTGAGGCAGGTCAACTGCTCTCGGAGGTATGAGCTGAGCAGCCTGCGCGGCGGCCTCCACGTCGCCTCCCACTACTCCCTGCACAGCGTCCTGGACACGGTGGCGCACGCGACCAACTTCCTCAACATGATCCTGCAAACCAACAGGTCCCGCGAGCGAGCCTTCCGCGGGGACACGGGCTGGTACCACGCGCTGGTTCAGAGCATCCTGGAGGGGGACCCGAAGATCCACCGGGCGGTGGTGACCCTGCACGCGGACGCGCCGGCGACCCCCGGCCCGCACGTTTTCCTCCAGGCGACCAGGACCGGAAACGAGGTGGTGCTGCAGGACCTCTCCGGGTCCGCGCACCGCCGCCTGAAGAACAGGAGCCCGGAGTCCGACTGGTTCAACGACTTCAGGGACGGGAGGAGACCGCAGGCGCACAGGGGCGTCCCCGAGGGCTCCGGCGGCGGGACTTACCTTCTGAACAAGAGCCAGATCAAATGGTCCGCACCGTACCTGGAGTGTGAGCACGGGGCTTTCGTTCCGTACTGGCTGCTCACCTTGTCGGCGGGGTTTTATGGACTGAAAAGCAACTCGGCGCCAGAATTCAGGTGAGAGGAAAATGCAAAAATCTTGTTTTATTATTACTGGTACTAATATTCTAGACTAGGGAAGACGTGCGACACTTAATGATCACACTGCTTTAAGCACACACTAATTCTATTTTATTAGGACTCTTTTTTTGTTGTTGTGAGAAACCAACACAAAGCAGTTTAAGAAATTGCAAGGTAGGATGAAAATTAGATATTGTTTTCAAAAGCTTTAACGCCAAACAACCTGAAAAGTGTGGCTTGGTGTGGTGTGGAATCACAAACCATTTCCAGATGTTTCATTAAGGAGCCGTGGGAACTGGAAATGTCGTTTAAAAGAGAAAACACACACACACACACACACACACACACACAAAACCCCCCAAAAAACAACAACTTTAAATCAGAAAAGGTTTTTATTTTATTTTATTATTTTTTCTGGTAAATCTTGTGTCTCTTAAGGTTCAAAATTTCATTTAGTTAATTTTTTTTTTCAGTTTTAAATATTTTTTTAGTGTAATTTTTTTTTAAATCAATCTTTTAAAAATAGAATGTTACCTTACCTTATCAAAATCATACATGGAGCTTTGCCTTCATTCTTTTGTGCTTGTTTGAGAAATCCTTGAATCTCCCATGGCAACCATTCAGCAGTAGAAAGATCATCCTCATCCTCATCCTCAGAGCTCCCGATCCTCTGCCTCACAGAGCAACCCTCCTCCGCGACTCCCCCACTCAGCTCCTTCAGACTAGCCAGCAGCAATTAGCAAACACCCGGTGGAATTGCGAATCTACGGAGCTCATTATATGAGCTACTTTTCAGCGCAACACTGGTGAAAACATTGTTAAAGGGTTAATAGAGGAGAAATGTTGTGATGACTTCCTAAAGCCGTAGAGTTGAAAGGCCAGAAGTTTCTTAAAGAGACAGAGGCTCAATTTAAAGGCATTAAATACGATGTCAAATTTTGTTTAAGTCATATTTGATACATACAGAATTTTGTTTTATAACAACTGAATGTAACATAGTTACTTGATTGTGCTATAAAATGCCACTGGAAAACACATAAAAAACCAAATTTTATGGCCTCAATTTCGCTGCATAGTTATCCTGTTGACAGATTCTCCCACCTGAGCCGCTTCTCCAAGATTATTTCCGGACAGTAACATGATAGAATGAGCCCAGGGACTCTGAACGTGTAACTCACTGCATATTTGACAACAAATAATGACAGTTGATGCAGACACGACCCTGCAGGTTTTTAGCCCTGTTAACAGATCGGAGTAAAGACATCTTCACAGACGCCAGTAGACCTTCTTCATTTAACAAGCCTACCTGTCAAAGCACAGCTGTGCTGCCTATAATTTAATGAACACTAGAGGATTTATACAGCGTGTCTTTATGAAGGCATCAAGCTTAGCTGGTTGTGGACGAAGGGGGGGAGGAGCAGAAGAGGGAGGGCAGCACTTACACACAACCGGCTCGTATTTCAAGCCTCCTGTCTAAGAGCGTCTTGAAACAATCGATACAATCATGAATAAACGATGAAATATCAGCAATTGAGAGCCACTGTCTGCTGCATCAGTAAGCAAAGGTGTATCCTTCACTTGTCTGTGTCAGTATGATAATTTATGACTAATTACAAAGTAATCTCAGCCAAATACTTTGATAAGCGTTAAGATTATTATGTCATTAGTGACCTTTTTTTGGTGTTTCAGACAGAAAACAGGCAAAGAGAAGATAAATTTGGGCCAATATTAACAACCGATGTCTTATACCACCTTGTTGTAAACAATGAAAGTGGAAACTATAGTGATGCAGCACAGGATTGTGGGTAGTTTAAGTGAAGCAGAAAAGCAATGGTGAAGATGGCAGTGTGGTTGTTTTTTTCCACAAGTTGTCAAGAAGGGTAGTGAAATATATACGATATTGGTAAATATTGGTTATCGGCCATAAGAACAATATAAAAATCACACATCGATATCGACCTAAATTTTTATGTGGCTGCCTCCTTAGAAGAGAGGAAGAAATGTGGCAAATGTCAGGAGTCGAGCCAAATCAAAAATCAAAATGCAGACAAGAAGACAGAATGGTTATAGATTTTATAATTGAAAAAAAAAACATACAAAATTGTAGCGAATGTGGAGAAACAGGATGACACGGAGCCAACTGGAGTTCAATTGAGAGAGCCAGTGGAAAACAGAAGAGCTTTGTTTCCACTAACCACAAAATTAAGAGAGTTGAAATCACAAAAAATAAATTTGCTTAATGGAAACATGCCAATTCGTAAAAAAAAAAAAAAGCTCATGGTTTTTGATAAAAAGTTGTTGCGCTAGAGTGAGATGGCTTTTCAGCCATATTGAAATAGATATATTTAGCAAAACTCTTTTGGAAACACTTTTTTCGTAAGTCATCTGATCAACAGCTGGATGTTACTACTGGTGAAAATGACGAAGAAGACAACAGGAATTATAGGTGGATGATGGTTTGATTTAGTTTTTTTTTTTTTTTTGGACAATGTGCTCCAGCAGAGTTCTCACAAAAAGTTGTGTGTCATTTGAACGTGTTGAATCCATAGCTCTTCTGTAAAATCACAGACTACACTTGCATACATAGCCGCTCCAAAGAATAAGGCGCTTGTCACTTCTACGCCTGAATAAGACGCCAACGTTTCCTCTGATGGCTGAAATATGACTATATTTCATGTAAGTGTTTACATCTACCGCTGCCATGATTTTTGATGAAATATTGCCTAAACAAACTTGCTCATGTGTGATTTTAATTTCTCTTTTTATTTAATGGAAACACAGCAATTGCCAAATTGTTTTAATTTTTGACATTAGCAGAATATCGACAAAGATTTGTGCACCTTTTTAAAGGAAACGCCACTAATGTAACTTTAGTGCTGAAATATACTGATTAGAGAGTGGAAATAACAGGACGAGCAAGTGACAAGTTAGTGGATGCAGCTGGAGAAAGGTAGAGGCAAATGAGGAGGTGATTAACAGTTGGGAAGGGGAGCACACTGGAGGGCTGAGGTGAAAAATATGCCAATCCAGCAGGATGCAGAGGTGAAATGAAACCTTATCTAATGAACCAGTAAACAGAAAGAAATACTAATGTAAACAAACAAATCCAAAACACAAACAATCAGACTAACTGAACTGACACCTGGGATACACTAAGATCTCCCATAATGAAAAAAACCCAAGCTTTTAATTAAATGGACATGAGTGAGACAAAAAGACCAAACACCAATGGATCGTACCTAACACATCGAGGACCAACGTCTGTCACAACATCACACGCCGCTGAGATGTTCGCAAATCTTTTCAAGTCAACGTTAAACCTAATTAACTCTCATACACACAAACTAGTCTTTACTTTGGGGAAGGCAATCAAACCAAGATGTTCTGTTTCACAACGGTAGATCCGTCCATCCGTCCGTCCGTTTAGTAGATCCCAAAAATGCTTACTTGGATTAGACCCTGGTATAATAAAAGATCAAATTGAACTAGTTGATCTCCACTCCTTCCTCAACAAGAGAGTTTTATTCTGCTGACGGAGCTCCCTGCCATCAGGGAATACAGTCTCTGTAAAAGTTAAGAGATACTTGACATTGTTAACATCCATCTAAAAAGCAGAGCCTCGGGTTTCTCAGCAGAACATTGTCTGAATTATCAAGCTGCAAGCATCGTCTTACTTTATCTCCATATAGTGCGTCCCAGTGCCGTGTTATACAGAGTAGGTGAGTAACATGCTTGATTAGGGACATTCAGATAATGTAAAAGTTATTTCGGCTCTTGAGAAGGGGTTGTTTCCATTGATCCAGGCAGGAGTTCGTACATACCCTGGAACGGTTGTAATTTCAGTGAATCGTAGTTCGACTAATTACTGACTTAGGGGATTGAATACAAAAACACATCACATATTTAACTGTAAAATAACCTGAAAATAGTGTTTTTCATTTTCATTCTAGTTTATAATTATGCAGCATTTTGTGTTGCCCAGAAAATTCCCTACAAAACCAAAAGGTAAAAAAGCTCCAGAGATATGAACATTTTATTAAAGTTGCAGTATGTAACGTTTATAAAGAACATGTTTTTTGGGTTTTTTTTGTCACCATGTTGTTATAGAAACAACCAATCAAAGCCAGGAAGAGGTTCTTAATGCTGCCAATCAATCTCATGTACTCACTGCTAAATGTTCTGAAGGTGGATAAACTGATGACAGTTTATCCGCTGTCATCAGTGGTTATGCTAACTAGCCTTAGCATTCACAACAGGATTTGAAAAGCTGTAGCGGTAACAGAGAGCAGGGGGTAGAGAGATGGGAGGGCGAGGGTGATTAGCAGCTCCATACGAGATTGTGATTGACAGCTCTAAGCCCCGCCTTGTGACTCTGATTGGTTGTTTCAAGTTAGCACTGGAAGCGTTGGGAATCATTAAAGAAAGTAGTTTCTTTTCTTAAGGAAAAGAGAGTCCTTCTCTTTTCATCAAAGAAAAGGACTTTAATGAAAAGTCATTTCATTAAAGTCCTTTATTGAAAAGCGGGGAGAGAAGTTTAATTTTTTTCACAGATTTTTCCTACCATGCTGTCACAACATAGTAACAGTTTAAACAACTATTGAAAAAATATATATTTTTAACAAAAATTAAATGACCACAGTTCCAACAGGATCCCTATTGAAGTCTTAACTGCAACTGCAGAAGACAAGATATGTGAGGGAGTCACAGCCAAATTGTGGTTTAAGTATCTTTGCGAAACCAAAGATACTTGCTTCTGACTGCTACTTATGAGTTAAGCATCTTTCTCGAAGCCCACATGCGGTTTCAAACTGGCTGCAGCAGATGCGCCTCACTTTGATGTCTCTGGCTCGTCTCCGCAAATTATGAGCAGCCTGTCTGGGACGTCGCACAAATAAAACAACCAGGGACTGCAGCCAGCGAGGGTGTTTATTACCCTGGGAGATGTGAACAACCTGCTTGCTTTATATTGTCCCGAAGACATCTGGAAAAACAGGGTGATTAAGTACATGAAGCGAACAAATTCATTATTAAATCAATCGTCTTGTTTTGCCTCTGCCAAGAAAGGGCTGGGTGGGTTTAAATGATTTTGGCATTACACAAGCTGGCATTTAGAAGCAGAAAAGTCAGGCATTAAATCTAATTTGTGTAGTTCCAGGTCAGTGTAGAGAGAGTGCAGCTATATAGAGCAGTAATGCAGTAAGAAACAGCATTTTTAATGGGGGGATTTTGAAGGGAAAGGGTTTCTTTTTTCCATTAGGTGAAAGAATGAAATGTGAGGAAAAATGTTAAACACTAACTTTTATGCAGCATTTTGGAGCATTGGAACATAGAGGAGATTGTCAGGATCTGGGATTTTTTTTAGTTATTTTAGAGTTTGTTTGTTTCTGTGTCCCGTAGTTTGTGATTTTCAGTAAATCAGTCTTATTTCTGTTTTTACTTTAGGTCAGTCCTTTCTTAATGATTCTAGTTTATGTCTATTTCTTGTGACTAGTTATTCTTTTTTTGCTCTTGGTTTAGTTATGTTTACTGAGTCCTGTTAGTCTTTTATGTTAGATTCATTTTCTAGTTCCCCTGTTGTGCCATTTTCTTTCTCTCCCTCTCTCTCTCCTCACACCTGCAACTTGTTTGTGAATTAGTCTGGTTTATTGTTCCAGTATTCACACTCCCAGTATTTAATGACCTCTCTCATTCCTCCTCATCCATTCCTCCTGTTGATCCTCGTTACTTCCCTGGATTATCCTGCTGGCTTTTTGTTCTGGATTCTTGTTTTTGTCTGACTCTGGCTCCCTGTGTTCCCTGTGATTTTTGTAAGTTATTTTGTTTGTCATTTTTATTTCATTAAATCATCATCATCTGCTCAATGCCTCTGCAGCTCTGCGTTTGGGTCCTCTTTAAACAACACATTATTTGTTGTTTTAAGATGTCCTTATGAACATACAGTTGAAACCAGACGTTTACATACACCAGATGAAAAGACTCATTAACCTTTTTTGTTTCACTGACAGTATATCAGATCAAACTTCTCTTGTTTTAGGTCAGTTAAAATTACTGAAATTATTTCTGTTCCAGTAATCCTTGGTGCAGGGCCCCCACAGGTGAGGGGGGTTTATAGGTTTTACAATTGGTTTGGTTTGTTTGACAGTGTAGTGTGAAAGCAAAGTTAGTAATTTTGGTCCCAAATCGAACCGAGTCTATGAGGCGTGAAAACACCCTTCAAACTGAAAAGATTACGCTGTAACCTTTCAAGGCAAGCAAACATTGGCAAAACAAAAACATAAAGCACAGAAGTGAGGTGAATTATTGGGCTGTGTTTCCTTTGCAAAATTCAACACAGAAAGATTCATGTGTTTAAGAGCTCAGAATAAGTTGTAAGGTCAGTAGCCAAGCGGGGAAAAAGCACACCAAGACAAATTGAGTTCAGTGCAAAGAAGTTGCCAGAAGTGTCACACTCCCATCCTCTCTTGACTTTCTGTAATCCATTGGTTTCTGCAGCTTCCTCCCCACCAATCCCTGGTCTTGAGATGAAGCTCCTAAAAATAGAAGCTAAGTCGGGTTCGGACGGAACATCATGAGCCATTGCCTAATTCCACCACGTCTTCTCCACCCCGAATCAGCCTCCCTCTGAGTCGGCTTCACACGGACAGACCCTAAGGCTCCGTTAAGCCGTTCAAAATTCAAGCGGAGACGTTCGGGTTTGTTGCAAAATGTGGAGGCATTACCGTGAGGAAGGGAGAGTGCCTTGAGGCGCTGCTAAACACAGATTACTCAACATTCAGGAGCGCTGTTGAAGGTTGAAATGATTGCTTCCTTCAGGCTCTCTGCCAAGTGCCTGAGCTGACTGGAAAGGTACAACAAACAGCAATCTCGGCTCTTTCAGAAGCGAAACGTTTCTCAGACCTTTGAGTAAAATACAGCAAATGCGTCTCTGACAGACTTGGTAAAGTTGGACGAGCAGCGAAATAATAAAGAGCAAACCAATGGAAGGCCTAACATGTTCTGCAGAAACTCGTACGGCCGTACTTCCTGAAACTTGTGCAGTATTTTACCGTCTGATATCAACACGTTTTTTTGTCTTTCTCGATGAAAGATAGCGACTATCACGTCTTGACATGGTTGTTTGTTCCTCTTCCCAGCAGGCAGATGGAGATAACAGGTGTCAGGCTCCACATCACAGTAAAGGATAGCGAGAGTGTGTGTGATTGTGCAGCCTTTCTTTGTGATGGAGAAGGAGACAGCAGAGTGTAATCACAGAAGATTGAGCCTCCTGAATAAATGTTTGTGTGTGAAGAAAGAGAGAGACAGAGAGAGAGACAGACAGTCACGGACGGATATAGAAACCGGGCTTGGCTCCAAACCCAGCAGGTTAGACGGAAAACGTTAAACTGAACTAAACTCAATCGGTTATATAAGCAGGCCGAGGTGTATCGCTCAAGCTTTTCGGGAGAGTTCAAGCCCAAGCATTTCACGTTAAGACTCTCTGTTGCAAAGGTTTTCAGCCTCGGTGTCCAGAAATACTTGTTACATTGTCCTGAGGTCTAGGAAACAGGACTAACAGAGACTTTATATGAGAGGAATTGTGTAAAATCAACATTTGGAGCTTTATTTCACACTATAATGTTATTCCCTCATCAGAAGCATGCAAAGAGAGTTGCTTTGATTCTTTCATGCATCTTTGAGAAATCCTTCAATCTCCCATGGCAACCATTGGAGTGTGCCTGAATGCTATTTCAGCTCCTCCAGACTAGCAACAGCAGCAATTAGCAGGCCTGCTGAGCTCATCATAGAAACAAATTCTCAGTCCAACGCTCCTATGAACAGTTGTAAATGGCATCATGGAGGAGCATTGTTGTGATAAAGTGCTGAAGGCGGAGTGTCGGAAAAAAAGCAGGCACTTCTTAAAGAGACAGAGTCCATTTTCAAGGTGTCAAACTGCAAAGTCAAATGCCTTTTAAGTTATCTTTGACACACAGCATTTTTATAACAATTGAAGGTAACATAGTTACTTGATTGTGCTATAAAACGGCAGTATGTGAGTGGAACATGCATGATACTGCACAATTAAATCTGAAATTGTGCTAATTCAATTCAATTCAATTTCAGTTTGGTTTTCAAGTTTGGAGACATTGAAGGAAAAAAGGTGGAACAGCATCCCAAACAGTGAGGTACAGAGGGTGGCATCTTTATTTTGAGTAGAGGTTTTGCTTTAGGAGGGACTGGTGCGCTTCACAAATTAGATGGCATTATGAAGAAAGAATATTATGCAGAAACTTGGAAGCAACATCTCAAGTCATCAGCCAGGAAGTAAAAGTTTGGACATAGAGGGTCTTCGAAATGCAAAACGACCTTAAGCATACCACCAGATTAGCTACAAAGTGACTTAAGGGCAACAAAGGCAATGCTTTTGAGTAGAAAACACAAAACTCTGATCTGAGTTGCTTATGTTGGAATGTAAGCAAACTGTTGCTTGTAGGATCATACCCAAAACATTTGACCTATGTTATGTAGTTTAAAAGGTAGCCCTAAATTGAGCAAATTTATTTAAAATGATTTATCAAAGCATTTAGTAACTCTATTCGGCCTAAAGCAGAAAGTGAATGCCTAATAGTGTAAAAAAATATATTTTCTTTTACACTGTGTTTACATCTTGGGTTATATTTCCATATATTTTAGCCACTATAGATCATTTTGACTCTGTGTGGATCAGAAAAACCCACAATAAATTAAAACTGGCCCACACCCAATTCTCTTTTCTCTGCAAAAATCCTTGAGGTTGTGTGTTACACAATCACTGCACCTTGGAAAAGAAATGGGTCGAATAAATCAAAGCCCAAAATTTCACTAAAGATGTGCGTCTTTAAAAAGCCCACATTGATGTTTCGCAGAGAAGAATACAAGGAGGAAATGTGTAGGAACGATCAGTTTGCGCAATCAGACATTTTGCTTTAATTGACAAAGCGTGCTCATCAAGTTAGTAGCTTAACCCCCCATAGACACCATTCCCTCAAAAAACGTAATATTGTTAGCAAAAACATACAAAGCATTCACAGCAAAGACGTTTCTAAATCATTTCAAAGGTGTTGAAGCTGAATTCTCTAAGTGATTACAGTTAGTCATTGTTAGTTACATCAGAAGATTACCTAGCGGAAAATCTAATTTAATCTGACTCCGATTTTTATCCTCGAATGTTTATCTCTGCTCTTCATCATCTTCATCTCCATCGCTCTGCATTTCTTTCCCATTTCGATCCACTTCTTTCAATTATTGCTGCCTCCAACAGATTTGACCTGACTTCCTCTGAGAACGGCTCTTCCTGTTAATTTCCTTGTCTTTCATTCCAGCCTCCTGAGTCTCTGCGTTCTCCTCTGGCCTCTTGTCCCTCTTGCGATTTATCTAATCTAATGCAATTTTGTCGGCTCTTCTTTGTCTCCCATGGTTCACTTGGGTCCTTTTCCCCATCTACCCTCTCATGTCCCTCAATTATTTCCTGTCTCATCTTTTATTTTATTTATTTTTTTACTCTTACATTAATCTGATTCAGCATTCTCATTTTTATATGTCCTTTAATCCAACTCCCCACTGATTTCCATGCAGTGATTTACATTTCCTTTTTCCGCTCCTTTTCCTCTCATGCCTTATCTCTTCCTGTCCTGTTTTATTTTTTTTTTCATCAACAGGGGTGTTATTCGTGTGGATGTGAACCTTCAGGATGTGGATATTGACCAGTGTTCCAGCAGCGGCTGGTTTGCCGGGACTCATCGCTGTAATCTCACCAGCATGGAGGTCAGTGTCCGCAAAACAAAACGCTGGAGGGATTCTTTGTTTTACATTTTCTTGCTCTTCACTACTACAATGTAGCTCTGGATGTGTGCTTAGATAATTGAATATTTTAGCTAAACCTTTCACGTGCGGATATTGAAACCTAACTTTTTTCTAGGATTCTATTTCAAACATACGTATGTTCTACATTACAACCATTGTGGCCATTTTGAAAAATGTCCATCAGAAAATGGGAGCAAAAGATCAACAAAATACATACAATTTATATGGTTCAAAATATGTAAGCTATGATCTGACACCAAACACATTCATCTAATTATTAGGTGATGTTAGTGCAAAGTTATTTTGCCATGACAACCATGGTGGCCATCTTGGAAAATTATAAAAGTATCAGCAAATATAACTTCTATGGGTTGAATAATGTATGATTCTACACCAAAAGTATTCATCTGTGGCAAATATTGGCAAATTTAACAAAAAAAAATATTTTCTTTGATGACCACGGCAGCCATCTTGAATTTTTCAGTGGCTAGCGTTTTGTGTGTTTTTCCCCATAAAAGCAAGCTTATGCTAAGTTAGGTTTACTAACCACTAATGGGCTAAATAAAAATCTTATCTATGCTGAACAGCTAAACACATAAAAAAATTATTAGAAACTAATGCTAAATCCCTAAACACATCAAATTAACAGAAGTCGGTAATGCTAAGTCGGTAAACATAAAAAATTAGCTCCGCTAATGCTAAACTGCTAAGCACACCAAAATATTAGCAGAAGCTAATGCTAACCCTTACGGTCTATTTCTGTCACACATATTCATCTCCTTCCAGCTGGTAACTGGTGGGAGACTTGCAAAGAGGAAAGCTATCAGTTTCTGCTTTTGTTACATATTATTCCTTTAAAGCTGCATGACTAGAATGACCACAGTCGAAAACATATGTGGCATAAAACTAATCCAAATTATGAAAATGGACACCCTTTTATGTGAATAATTGGTTTAAAAGGCTCAAATGGTGGCTATCTTGAAAAACGGCTGTCATTTGAAATTCAATTCTCAAATGGGAAATATGACAAAAATACGACATGAGGAGTAATCATGCTAGTTTTTATGCTTGTATCCACACTTGAAATACTTTTACAGTAACATGCTGCACCTTGTTGTCCTGCTAGAAGCCTGGTTCTTCTGCAGGATTTAACAGGCTTTCTACCAGAAACATCCTGTACTCAGTTTTCTCTACCTTCAAATCAATTCTAATGGCTTTGCACAAATTATATGACGTCCGAAGTACCAATGTAAATGGAGGTTGAATTCAAATTCATGGCACACCTTTCAGATCTTTTTTTCAGGGGATATAAATACTTTGAGGCACTTTGAGCCAGATCAATTTGTCATAATATTGGATCTTTTTTTATTCATGCTCAGTCACTTTTGTTCAAGACGCCCTGTACATGATGCTATGAGTCAGAAAGGTCCAATTTATCAAGCAAAAGCTTAAAAAAAGACATTTTGCTGTAGATTTTTTACATTTTTATTTTGCTTCACACCACTTTGCTCACTTTGAGAGCACCAGCTGAAAGAGGAAGGCCATCATTCTGCTCACGTAAAATGTGAAGCCATGAAAGGCTGGGTAGGATGGAGGCTTTTGAAGAGTTTTAAGATGTGCTCCTGAAATATTTTAATAATCAACACCATGCTTTGATTTCATCAAGAAGGTGTTTTTCTGACACAATATTCTCTGAAAGGTGCTTCACTGGAGTGTGTGCCCTCCCTACTTAAGAAACTAACAAAATATCAAGTTAAAGGTTGTGATGTCTTAATAAGTCACCACCTGAATTCATTATTTTTGGCATACACAGAGCCAATATGGGCATGAACTGTTTTTTCATTTGATCACATTACAAAAGCAAACAAAATGCGTTTCATTGGCCTTTTATCTGACAGCATAAAGCAAAATGAGGCATCCTAGTGAAGTGGGAGGGTCATTTCTATTCAGTTTATTTTAATAGCACCAATTTGCAAAAAATAATTAAATAAAAGATGATTAAAAATAATAAAACTTAGCCTAATTAAAAGAGTAGAATGTATAAAAACACTATTCAGTATCTGGAATTAAAACAACCTATATAACCCTGTGGTAAAATCTGGTGGTGGCAGCATCATGCTGTGGGTATACTTTTGTCTGACAGGGTCAGGGATAACATGTGGTCAGATTTGGTGTGATGAAGATCACAGCCAGATACAAGATGTTCCTCCGGGCTGCAATGAATGTTTTCGAACAAAGGCCTAGTCAAAGACCAGATCAACATAAAATTCTGAATCTTTAGCAGGATTTGAGAATTGGTGGTCACAGATGATTACCATCTTATCTGACTGAGCTATTTTCTAAATAAGAAAGAAAAACATTTCCGACTCTGGATGTGCAAAGCTGGCAGACAGGGCCGGACTTAAAACAATGTGGGCCCCTGGGCCGGAGCCAGTTTTGAGTTTTGGTGCCTTATGCTCTAAGGAAAAATGATTTTACTGATGCAGATTACAGGTAGTCCTCTACATCAGCAAATAGGAATAGGTAGCCAATAACTCCATGTTGTTCCCAAAGAAATCTACTATTACATTATAATTTTCAAATATTTACATATTGCTTATTTTAGTACAAATCCCAAAAATATTAATAAAACACACCTAATTTGCAGTTAGTAGTTTTATACAAAGTAAAATATTTGTGAAATATATTTTCAAAATAAAATAAAATCTTTGGGCAGGCCCCCAAAAATCCGAGCCCTGGACTGCTGCCCTTTCTATAGTCTGATCCAGCTGGCAGAGAAATTACCCAAAAAATACCAGAATCAGTGATTACATACATTTTCTTCTAATGGTATTGGCTAAGTGAGACTCAATACAAAATGACACACTTTTTCAGACTTTGATCATCGGAAAGATAATAGAAATACCTATAAAATACATAAAAATGTCTCACTACCAGACTATTTGAAAAAATCCTGAGGTGTGAAAACTTCTCAAGGCCCCTCCATGGGGGTTACGATGAAGAACGCGTGTTGTTGAGGTGGGCTGGTGTAAATAAGAGCCGCTTTCAGCGTAACTGCTGAGCTGGAACCAGCGGCAGGCATACATCATGTTTTGCCACATTGACTGATGACAGAACGGCATAGTGGTGGAGATGGATGTGCATGTTTGGCGTGCTGGAGGAGCGGCTCCAGGCTGTTTATATGCGAGTGGATTCGCCCTCACCTTCACTGCACTGTGTCTGTCGCACGGCGCTGGTTCTGGATGAGGCGGTGCAGGTGAGAGGGGCTGTGCAGGAATGTTGCTGGCATTAGGATGTATAATACATGCAGCGTAATGGATTGCAGAGAAATAAGCTGAATAATTAACCACATTCTTGGTATGTGGACCCCCCACATACCCATGTTTGTATGTTAGACTGTAGATGGGAGGGTTTTTTAATGTTTGACCCCCTGCATTGGTTCAATTTTTATAAGCCACTCTCAGCTGGTGGCAGCTGTCTGTTCCAATATGACGGGTATCTCCTGCACAGATGGTGCTTCTGTTTGCATGGCATCTTCTCTTCTCATCACAGTGAGGGCAAAATAAAGGCGGCTTCTTCTTCTTCTTCTTCTTCTTCTTCTTCTTCTTCTTCTTCTTCTTCTTCTTCTTCTTCTTCTTCTTCTTCTTCTTCCTCTTCTTCCTCTTCTTCTTCTCCTCCTCCTCCTCCTCCTCCTCCTCCTCCTCCTCCTCCTCCTCCTCCTCCTCACCAACCCCAGTCTGAGTAGCACATTGCATTCAGTAAAGAAAAAATAATAGACACCTTTTCTCATAATCTCATAGTGACATGTTTCTTTTTAAAAAGGTGTCTATTTTTTTTCTTTGGTAAATGCAACGAGCACAGCTCATATTTATGCAAGCCACAACTACAGGTTGTGTTTCCTGTCGGCTTACATAAACTGAAAAAGAAAATGCAGCTCTAACTTAAAAAAATGCATTAATTGGCCACGAGTAATAAAAAATAATAAAGTTAATCAAATTTACTTTTTGCGTTTAAAGTTAAAAAATGTACTTGGATAAACTTAATTTGATTACTTGTGACTTATTTACACAATTCTTTTGCACTCTCTCTTTTAGGTGGAGGTTAATAAATTTGAATATCACCAAAAAGTTTATTTATTTTTGTAATTCAGTACAAAAAAGATACTCATATTTATGTATATTCATTCTACACAGTGATATGGCTTTCAGCTGATACAAGCCTCAAATTTAGCCTCTCATCTGTGAGAATGGTTTTTACTATTTTTTTTATTCTTGATTATCACTGCCTGGAATCCATTATTAGCTAAATTAACCAATATAAATACTTGAAATATGTTACTATGTGTGTAATGAATCATTTAATTTTTAATTAAATGATTCATTTCAACGGCTGCACAGTGGCCCAGTTGGTAGCACTGTTTCCTTGCAGCAAGAAGGTTCTGGGTTCGATTCCCGGCCCGGGGTCTTTCTGCATGGAGTTTGCATGTTCTCCCTGTGCATGCATGGGTTTTCTCCGGGTACTCCGGCTTCCTCCCACAGTCCAAAAACATGACTGTCAGGTTAATTGGTTACTCTAAATTGTCCCTAGGTGTGTGTGTGCATGATTGTTTGTCCTGTCTGTTTCTGTGTTGCCCTGCGACAGACTGGCGACCTGTCCAGGGTGACCCCTCCTCTCGCCCGGAACGCAGCTGGAGATAGACACCAGCACCTCCTGACCCCATCAGGAACAAGGGTGAACAGAAAATGGATGGATGGATGGATGGATGGATGGATGGATGGATGGATTCATTTCAACAACATTCTAAGTTTCTGAGATGCATCTCTATTAGTGTATGCAAAATGCATATTTGTAGATGAATAATTTTTCAAAAAACAAAGTCATGCTTCTCCAAATGTGAATAATAAAACTTCGGATGATTCAGTTTTAGATGGTGTAGTGTAACATTCACTACTGTTCTCTGATTACCACTTTAGAAAACACGGTCAAACACAAGCCAACATGAGCAGAAAATGAAACCAGAAAAAACCTAGAGAATTACGACCATGTTCATATTCGCTCAGTAAGCAATAAGAGCAACAACTGTTTCTGGTATTTAGCCAATTAGTCCATACCAGATGTTTGCTGTGTTTAAACAGCCAGATGATGATGGTTTTAAAGTGGTAGCAGAAATTACTATTTGTTTTGCTGCTCAAACAAAGTCCTCTTGGCCGACAATGGTAGAAAGACCTGGAGGAAACCAGCATAATAAATAGAAAAGGATAAGATAGTTGGTTTATTGGAGACAGGAAAGAAATGGGACATTCAATTGGAAGATCAGAAATGTTACATTACACAACAAAGAGCTCTTTAAAGCTGGTTACTGCCACTCAGTATGGCTTTTGCTTTTCTCTTTTAAAGCAAAAGAGAAAGGTCCAGGCTTTTATTTCGTTCCCTCTCTTTACATGTTTGACTCCATCTCTCCCTCTGTGCTTCACTGCTTGGTGTGATCAATCACTGAGTTCTGCTGTTTAGCCAGCCTATTACCCATACTTTAATGTGGTGTTTTGGGACCTTACCAGCATTTTCCTATAACAACCCAAGCCTGAACAGTCCAGTTGTTTCCTTAAAAAAAAAAAGTTCTTTTTTTTTTTTGGCTATAACAGTCTGTCAGCAGACCACAGGCGCACATAAGCCAGATCATTTCAGAGCTTTGTTATCTACAGTTTTTTTTTTTTTTTTTGGGAAATGAGCTGTGGATAGTCAATGTGAGGCTCATTGCCTTCTCTCCAGCAGCACAAACATACCCTGAGGCTCAGTGGAAGAGAAACATCATAATGAGATTTTAGTAATGTGAAGGAGCCTCATGTGATCTCCAGAATTCGCTGCTCTTCCTCTCAGAGCTGAGATTGCCCAGTTCGACGGCTGCAGTACATTTAACTAGAAATTCAGTTTTTAGCAACATGAGCTCTGTTTGCTAAAGATGTTGCTTTTCTAAACCAGCAGTGGACTGGGAAGCTTTCACAATGTGCTGCTTTGTAAGTCTTCCCAGTGTAAAGTATTCAATTTGGCTCCTTTTCAGTCCGTATGTACAGTACAGACCAAAAGTTTGGACACACCTTGTCATTCAAATGGTTTTCTTTATTTTCATGACTATGAAAATTGTAGATTAGATTGTAGAAAAACCTGACAGGGCGCACCTGTGAAGTGAAAACCATTTCAGGTGACTAACTCTAACCCTAACCCCTAACCCTTGAAGCTCATCAAGAGAATGCAGAGTGTGTGCAAAGTAGTAATCACAGCTAAAGGTTGCTACTTTGAAGAAACTA